>CAUYRT010075498.1:0-119841 GCA_963574885.1 Lepilemur ruficaudatus
AAATGGTAAAAGCCAAACTTCATTTTGATCCTATCCCATTCCTAAGATAAGACCCATCTCCTCACAAGAGCCTCTGTAGCCACCTTGCACCATCTATGCAGGAGTAGCAACAACATCACTAACCAACAGGGGTTGGGGGGACTCCTGAAGAGTAAATAAAGAAATTAATTGGCCAACTAAAGATATATATAGAAAAAATGAGCCGGGCATGGTGGCCCATGCCTGTAGTCCCAGCTACTTGGGAGGCTGAGGCAGAAGGATCGCTTGAGCCCAGGAGTTTGAGGTTGCTGTGAGCTAAGCTGACGCCACGACACTCACTCTAGCACGGGCAACAGAGTGAGACTCTGTCTCAAAAAAATAAAAATAAAAAAAAAATAAAAGCAGTCTACAAATCATTGGGTAGTATATGATTCCATTTCTGTTATACACACACATATAACCCATATGCATGCACAGACAATGGGCCACAAGGACATAACCAAATATTAAGAGCAGAGGTAAGAAAATGAGTCATTTTAGGCCGGGAAAGGTGGCTCACGCCTGTAATCCTAGCACTCTGGGAGGCTGAGGTGGGTGGATTGCTCAAGGTCAGGAGTTCAAGACCAGCCTGAGCAAGATCGAGACTCCGTCTCTACTAAAAATAGAAAGAAATTAATTGGCCAACTAAAATTATACAGAAAAAGTTAGCCAGGCATGGTGGCGCATGCCTGTAGTCCCAGCTACTTGGGAGGCTGAGGCAGAAGGATTGCTTGAGCCCAGGAGTTTGCGGTAGCTGTGAGCTAGGCTGACACCACGGCATTCTAGCCCAGGCAACAGAATGAGACTCTGTCTCAAAAAAAAAACTATTCTATACTTTCCAGTTTTCCAACAGTAAACAGGTATTAGTATTGCATTTAAAAAAAGAAAGCAATAATCAATGCTCTATTTTGAAAATACATACACATTCAGACTGATGACTCCATGGTGGCTGGGGTCTGATCATGTCACTCTCTACCCTGCCCTGTTTGTGGCTTCTTATGCCCCCAGGAAAGTGCTCATTTCTCAGCCTGATCCCCTGTGATCTGCCCTCCAGCATCTCCAGACTCAGGCTGAATTGCTCCTCATGCCTTCTTCCTCTGCCCTCCAGCTCCTGCCCCCACCAAAAATCCAAACTGAACTACTCAGCGTTCTCTGAAAGCGCCATTCTCTCTTGCCTCTGGGCTGGGCACATGCCTAGCAGCCAAATGCTGCCCCCATCCCCCGGGGACTCCCACTTGTTCTCAAGGCCTGGCTCACACACAGCTCCCCCACCTCCTTGGCTGCCCCTACAGGACCTATAAGAGATGAGCATCTTGAGGGCAGCACCCAGGTCACATGATCCTCTGGACTTCAAGGCAGTCCAGGTAGTGTTTGTGAATCCACAGAGATGCCACCAAGTGAGAAAAAAACACTAAAATACACATACGGAGCCTCAGTGCCCCCAGCCTGGGCCCTTGCTCACAGGGGCAACAAGGAACACACCCGAAGCCTACAGCCAGGCTCCAGGTGAAAACTAGATCGATTTTTGCAACTACACAATCCATAGGATACACAGCTGCAGCTCCGTACCTCAAGACCCCAGAGCCCACCCAAGCAATGACCCAGCTCTGCAGGAGACTACAAAGCCTCTGTACATACAGCTGGCCTTAGCATAAGCCAAACAATCCAGGCCAAAACCAAGGACATGCCATGCCTGTCCACCACTGACTTTCACTGACCCCAAGATAGCCAGTCTTCCTTTCTGCCAAATGCACGCAGGCCCAGGGCAAAGCCAGGGCTGGCTGACTCTCCCCACAGTTCAGTCTACCAGCCCACCATGCCATGGCGTCTCCCTGGCACATACCTTCAAGCACTGAGAGCTTGGCACTAGTGTTGATCTCTCCCAGGCTGTTGGTGGCTGTGCACTCATAGATGGCTTCATCTCGCTGTACCCGCAATGGCTGGATCCGAAGCACTGAGCCTGCCCCGTCATCAAACTCAATTACCTGTCAGAGGACAGACATATGGTCACAGCCTGCTCAGGACACGGGGGCCTGCTCAGGGTCAGGTGTCCTCCCATACCCAAAAGGCCCACAGGGAGGGAGACTAAGAGTAGAGGCTGGAGGACCAGACCCCAGAGTAGGCAGACCCTGAGCCCTGCCTACCCCTGCCCACCTGAGGACTCACCTCAAAGCGCTGGGAGCTAACTTTCTTCCCCTTCTTCATCCATGTGATGCGTGGCTTGGGTTCCCCTGTGGCTTGGCACACGAAGGAGGCTACCCCTCCCGACAGCCCAGTCTGGTCCTCAGGGACCTTAATGAAGACAGGTTTGCCTGGAAGAGATGGAAACACCAAATCATCATGGCATGGTCACTACAGGCACAGCTAGCACTACAGGTGGCAGTCATGGGGGCAGGCAGGGGTAGAAAGACCTACAGAGAAAATAATGACACTTAATGCTCATATAGTACTTAATATGTGCCAGGCACTGTTCAAAGAGCTTAATACTTATTAACCCTTTTAAGCATATGAAGTGGGTGCTATAACTTCTGTTTGTAGAGGTACACAGAGGTTAAGGGGTTTGTCCAACACGACACAACTGGTAAGTGGCAGAGCTGAGATCTGGCTCAGGCGTTCTGCGTCTGTAGCTCAGACTTTAACTGCTATACTTTTGTCTCCCAGCCCCAGTCAATTCCAAGCTCTGGGACCAAGGCATGCTGGAGAGCTGCCAAGAAGAGTCCCAGCATCTCCCTGAGACTCATCCTCCCCCCCTCCCTCCCCCATCTTGGTGATGGCACCTCCATCCACCCCACGGCTCCAGCCAGGAACCATGACTCCTCCTTTCCCCTGCCCCCACATACCAGCAGTCCCAAAGGCCTACATTCCAGCCCCTAAGTATCTCTGGATGTCTTCCCAGGTGAATGCTTTCCTGTAAATCTGCCCCTCCCCACTGCTGCCCCCACTGACTTGGTTATTGCCTTCTGACAGTCTCCCCAAGAGTCCACAGGGAGGCAGGGGGAGGGAAAGGAAGGAGGGCGCTCAGACACTGTACGTCACCTTGGTCACATGCCAGGCCCAAGCCACAGCACCTATCCCTATGAATCCCACCACCCAGGGTCAGAAGTGTGAATCCCACCACCCAGGGTCAGAAGATCAGAGAAAACCCAGGCTCATTTAGATGTAGCAACACTTCGTTAATCCTGACAGCAGATCCATCTCCTACTATTCAACTCAATCAACAGTTCCAGGAAGGGCTAATACCGTGAGAAATGACCTTTCAGACCACCTGTGCAGTGCCCATGAGCCCAGGCCCAGCCTGGTCCCTGGCACAGAAACGGGTGCAATGATGAGTCCTTCCCAAGCACCCACTTGGCACCAGGCACTTTATCTCATTTAGTGTTCTTCATTGTTATTATCCTTAGTTTATAGGTTCAGAGAGGTCAAGTCACTTGCCCAAGGTCACAGAGCCAGTGAGTGACACATCTGGGACTTGAATGCAGGCCTGTTTGACTCCAAAACACCTGGAACAAAACAGTTCACATGGGATTGTTGGGGGCCTTGTCAAGAGCAGGGTGAGTGGAGTGGTGGGAGCCAAAGGCAGACCAAAGAGAGGGTGAAGAGGAGAGTACAGGTGACCATGTAAGGAGGACTGGCTGTGACTGGGAAGAACAGACAGCAGCTAGAGAGTGTGAGGGCTGGAGAGAGGTTTGTGAATTTTTGTTTTCTTTTTTCTTAAAGATAAACACGAAAGACAATGTTTAAATACTGATGGGGAAGAGCCAGCAAAGAGGGAGAGGTGCCAATGCAGTAGAGAGAGAAGGATGGCAGATGGGGCAGAGCCCCTGAGGAGGAGAGGGTCCAGGGGTCCAGGGGTCCAGGGGACCAGGGTGGCGAGTGACAGCTGCAGGTACTGAGAGCAGAGAGGGAATGTACGGAGCAGCCCGGGGCCCAGTGGGCTCTGGAGGTTTTGTGTAATTATTAAGCAAGTCACTCACCATCTCTAAGCCTCTGTTTCATCATCTGCAAAATATTGCTAGTGACACAAGGGCCTGTGCAGACAGAATGTGGTATCTGTAAACTGCTCCACACAGGTGGGCCTTCCATGAGGGCAGCCACCCCTCTCATTATCAGCCTCACAATAATCCCATGAGGTTGGTAGTATCATCATCTCCATTTTAGGGACGGGGAAATCAAGGCTCAGAGAGTGGGATGACTGACAAGTCAGAGTTATGTGGGGTGGAGCCCGGATTTGACCCAGCCTTCTAAATCCTAAGCTCGCCATGGGGTACCTACAGCCTCCCCAGGGCGGGGACTTGGGACCCGCAAATGTGCTCTTGGAGTGCCCAGGGCAGGCGCGGGCAGTTGGCTCAGGGAAGCCACGGCGGGCTGGGTGGAGGGACAGCCTTGGTGGGGAAACACATACAAGCCCACATGGGGGCCAGAATGACCTGGGGACAACAGAAAGGTTCCAGAACCCTCCAGTTTGCCTTGCCCTTCTCCCAACTGCCCTGTGAAGGAGGCTCAGACTCTTTCAATCTGCAGTTGTCTGCAGAGCCTGCCTCTGTTTGCTGCTCCTTTCAGACAGGCCCTCTCAGATGGGACTCTCCCATCCAGGCTCCAGAGGGAGTGACTCCTGCCTCCCACACTGTGCACCCCTCCCCATATCTGAGGCCCTCCAGACAGCAGCTCCCAGGTCGCCATTCTGCACTACAACACTCCAGTCCAGACACCATCTTCCTGTGACTGGACACCCACTGGCCTAACAAGCTGGGGTCTCTGCCTCCAGTCTACTCTCTATTGAGCATCCAGAGCAAGCTGACCACCCCCCCCTCCCCGATCAAAGGCCTCTTACCACTCTCAAAACAAGATGTAAAGTCCTATCATGGCTGACAAAAGCTCCGCCAGGTCTGACCCAGCCACTCTCCCAGAGGCCTGGCTTGAGGTCCCTGAAGAAGCAGTATTTTCTGCAGCCTCAGGGCCTTTGCACAAGCTGTTCCTGCTGCCCAGAACCTCCACCATTACCTCTTTACTCACGAACTCCCACTCACCTTTCTGACCTCAATTTAAGCATAATCTCCTCAGAAAGGCTTCCCTGATCCCCCTGCACACCCCCATTAGCTCAGCTCCTGGTTTTCTCCTCCCTGGTAACTCCTCCCACCTCCTAGAGCCCTGCTCACAGTGTTAGGTAAGAGTGGGAGGATGTAACTTTTGCTCATGGTTTATTATATACACATGTGATATTATTTTTTGTACATTTTTGGTCAATGTTCGATTAACAGCTGCTGCCCTGCCTAGAATATAACCCCGGGCAGAGCAGAAGCCATGGCTGTCTTGTTTCCACCCTGTCCCAGTGTCTGGCCCAGTTCCTGGCATACAGGGGTGCGGAATGAAAGGCCTAAACTGAGAAAGGAAGGCCTGAGGAGAAGACTGCCACCCCCTACACACCAAGGGAGAGAAACCCTTTTAGAAAGTCCCCCTCCAGCTCCTGCCTCAACGTGTCTGCAGCAGAAACTGGAGGCTGGAACCTGCTGGACCGGAATGGCAGCAAGTGCGCCTGGGGGCGGGGCCGCTTCGCCAAACAAAGAAGCCAGGAGCTGGCCAGGACAGCCAGGTAGGGTCACACGCTGGCCTAGAAGGGAAAGGCCTGGGTGTTGCATGGAGGCTGGACTGTGCCCAAGGCCCCGGCTGCCGAAGAGGCAGAACTAAACTACTCCCCTCCCTTGGAGGCTGGAGAGGAGCCAGCACCCTGCGGGGCCCACCCACCTGCCAGACTCAGGGAGGCTGGCCCAGTGCAGCCCAGGGCCCCTCCCCTCAGTCAGGCCTCGCCCTCAGCTTCCCGAATCCACCCCCACCCCACCCCTAGGACACACAACACCAGATGATCTTTGGGGAGCACAAATCTGACCACATCTCTCCTCAACTCAAACTGTCCTGACATGTCCAGGTTCACCTTTCTTCATTCTTTCAGCAAGTATTTTTTGAGCACCTACTATGGGCCCAGCACTGTGCTGAGGACACAGCTGGTACCCTCATGGACTTTCTACCCATCACCCAGGCCTGCCCTGACAGGCTAGACTCATGGGCACCTCCCTGACTTTGGGCATGTCCTGACCCTCATGAGTCCCACCCCCATGCTGCTGTAGGAGCCTACTGTGTGTACCACAGCCCTTGGGACACGAGTCCCACAGTGACTGGTCCCCAGGCAGGTGGGCAAAACCAGGCTACTTTCATTACTCTGCCCAGTGCCTGACCCACAGTCAGTGTTCAGTGAAGGTCTGAGCAGAATTTTTGAGACTGTGTCAACAGGGTGCCATCTGAGCACACCAGGAGGGGCTTTCTGACACAATTACCTGCTGCTGCCCAGTCTGACACCCCACCAGAGTGTGTCCCTCCCCCCAAGCACACAGTGGTCATGGCCGCACGGCCCTTTGAGCAGCAGCTCCCGGCGGTATGCCCTTGGACATTCCGGGCTGCTGATAACCAAGGTGGGAAGAAGCGGCTAAGAAAGGAAGTAAGTGGAACTGGCTGGGGGAGGGGGATGCACACCTCCTCAGGAGGTTGCAGGGATCCAGCCCCAGGGACAGTCAAACTGGGCCACCTCCAAGCCTCCTCCATGGGGAGACTGGCTGCTATTTCATGCCTTCCCTGTGGAGTGCATATACACATGTACACAAAGAGAACACGGAAGCAGAGAGCAGACACACAGCAGCGAGGGTGGGGAGGAAGCTCTCAGAGAGGCAGATTTCCCAGGCCCTGAACAGCCTAATGAGCTGGGGACTCATTAATGAGCTCCTATGGCTGCTCCTGGTACCCTCCCGGAGAGGAGCCTGCTCAGAGACAACCCTGGTTCCCAGGAACACACCGAGAGCCCCAGGTCATTAGGTTCCAGGTGCCTGTCCATGTGACCCCAGTTAACCTTTCCTATTGTACAACAGGAAAACGGGCCCAGAGAGAGAAAGCAACTTGAACCTGCCAGAAGTTCCACAGGGAGCAGAGTCTATAAGGGCCACCCACAGGAAGGAGGGGGAGGGCACGCAGAACCTGTATGCAGCACCCTGCCATAGTCCAGCTCCACAGACTCTGGGGGACGGGGAAACGACATACAGAAACGACACACTCTCAGCTCCCTAGGCCCCTGCCCACCTATATCTACAGGTCCCACTCACCACCCACCCCTCAAGCCATCACGCATCCTTCTCTGGGCTCCTATAATTCCAGGTACCTGGGCCATAACCAGAGCCCCACACCCACCTGGTCCTGGGTCCCTGCCTCTGTCACATGCTGTCTCGGGTTCTCCACAGAGAAGCCCTGGCAGGGTCCTGCCTCTTCTCCCTAATCTCACCTCATTAGTCAGTACCTCCCAGGAGCATATGACCACTCATCCTTTAGGGCTCCCCTCTTCCAGGAAGCCTCCCAACTCCCCTCCCAAGATGTTTCAGTCATTGTCTCCATACCAGCGCCACCCCCGACCAGCACCTCTTATAACTGTCTGCTCACAAGCCTGAGCCCCCACACTGCAGTTCTGGCCAAAGGCAGGCCTGCGTGGATGCTTCCTACCCCAGCAATGACACGCACATGAGATCAGCAGAAATCTGTGCTCTGGCTCTGGACACCTCTGGCCCTACAGCCTCCCCTCCTGAGAAGCCACAAAGCCCCTGGCTTGGGGAGCTGTGCCAAGTGGGATCCAGCCCACGTGTGTGCTCAGGTCTCCACTGGGAATGGACGCTGGGGCCTCTGGGCTAACTCCTGGCATCTGCTTCTCCACCTGGCTTCCCTCCATGTCCCGCAGGGGCCAGGGCCCCCATTCATTTGTCTCGTTAAGAGGCCTATAGAAACACATTTGTCCACTCCGCGCTTCACTGCTCTGGTCTTCAATTCTCTGGGGCGCCTGCCCTACCTTCCGCAGCAGCCCTGTCCACGTCTGGCAGCTTGCCCTGGGCTAGAAGTCTCCAAGCTCAGTCCAACACAGTGGGGGTACAGATCCAAAAGTGTGTGCAGTTTAAGACAGACCTTGACTCCTGGGGCTAGGTCACCATGGCCTCCAGGTCAGGCTCCTGCCTGAGCCATCTAAACCCCTACCCGGCTATGGCAGGATTTCAGCTTCTTCGGCTGAAAGGTTCCTACCTTCCAGACCATGGTCTTGGAGCTCTGGTCCCTAAGGAACCAGTGTGGAGGTTCCTGGACTCTGCTCTAAAAACTGTCCTACCTTACCCCTGCCAATTCCCACTGGGGATCCAGGCTACCTTCATTCCTTTACTCACTCACCTACCACACTCTAGGGCCTGCGCTGGACCATGACTTGAACCTCCAGGACTCACAATCCAATGGGACAGACAGATCTAAAGCAGACAGCCACCACTGTGCACACGAGATTAGCAGAACCCAAACCCTAACCCTGTGAGCCAGGCTCCTGAGGCAGTGATGGCTCCAGGTGAGCAGAAGCTGGCCAGGGGAAGGGCATGAGGAAGTGTGTTCCAAGCAGAGGAAACAGAGCAGAGGCCTGGACACAGAGCATGTGAGCAATGAGAGAAGTCAGCATGGTGGGACTGTGGGGGGCAGTGAGGGAAGCGGTTGGCAGAGTTTTGATAACGCAGGGCCTGCGGAAGGGCTAAGACCCCCAGACTTGACCCTGAAGGCAGCAGGGGAGGAGGATGAAGGATTTTAAACTGAGTAGTGACATGCTGTTTTCATTTTACAACATGACTCTTACTTTGGAATGGAGAACAGATTAGGAAGAATGGATTATGAGGCAAAGACTGGAGGCAGGGAAACCATCAGGAGACTGCTGCACGCAAAAGCCCAAGCAAGAGTTGAGGGTGGCATGGACGAGGGCGGCGGAGAGAGAAGTGGATGCATTCCAAAGATACTCGAAAGGTAGAAACAACAGAACTTGGTGATGGATTAGATGTGGGATAAGAGAGGGAGGAGGCTGGGAGGAGGCCCAGGTTCCTGACTTGAGTGACCAGGTGGGTGGTAAATGCCTTTCACTGGGGAGAGAACAACAAAGACAGCAGGTTGGGGGGATGGGAGTGAGGGGCACAAGCTGGGGCACGTTGGGGCTGAGGCAGGAGGGGGAGGCAGCTCTTCTTCCAGGATGTATTATCTCCTGAAGCTCAGCTCGGCCATTCTTCTTCAGCCCATGAGCTCCTGTCTAAAGGCCTAGAGGGTAACCAGGGTGGGGTAGGGGAGCAAGGACAGTGCTTTAATGCCCAAGAGCTGCTGGCCACACCTGGATAAGCCTTCACCTTTCCGCCAACACGGGAGTCACACGTGACGGGCCTGCTACTCCAACCTGCCGCCGCAGGCTCAGGCTCTCCCAGCCAGGCCCAGCCAGTCCTGGAGATCCACCCTCCCACCCCCACAATTGCCTCCCTGACTTCTTCCTGTCTGGACCACCACCTGCCCTGCCCGTCTGCCCAGCCCACTCCTGGGCACCTCCGGCTCCCATTCCCTCAGCCCCACCCCCTGGGAATGCCTGCTCCTTCCACTTTCTCTTTTAGCTCCACCCAGGGCCCAGCCTCCAAGGACAAAGGGCAGGACCACTCCAGTCCCACCCAACTCCAGACTGGTTCCTGAATAATTAATGAGCCATTAGGAGAAAGAGCCCTGTTGGGGCAAGGGGGAGATCTGTGCCCAGAGACTTGGAGCGGGGATGGGGGGCCCTATGGCCTGCTGACCCCCAGGCTCATGGGTTGGACCTGGACCATCCCTAGGCTCCAGACAGGCTGGGAACAGCCCCTTCCCCTAGGGACCTTGGCTCCGACCTCGCCCCTCCCCTTCAGCCTGCAGATTGGCTAAGTCTGCCCTGTGCCCCGCCTCCCACCAGTAACCAAGCAGTGGTAACCATGGTGACAGGGCAGACTGTGGCCAGTCTTGTAGTGGCAGGCAGGGGGAAGGGCAGCAGGAAAGGGACCAAAGTTCAGAGTTGGATCCGGGTAGGGGACAATTCCACCCCCTTCCAACACACACAGAGGGGTGTTGTAGCTCAGCTTTCTGCTGGCCAAACATAATCTTCCCCCAATTTCCAGGGCTCAGGGGCTGGGAGGAGGGGTTGCTCCTTTGCCTAGAAAGTCCCTGGTGAGAGAGGATGCGGGGCTCAGCGTCCGCACACAGGGATCCTGCGGGTCCAGCTCAGGGGAAGCACTATGTATGGATGGCTCTTGATTCTGAACCCTCCCTGCCCACACAAAGCCTTCCTTGTGTGGACACAAGTGGCATCCCATTCACCCATCCACATGTATTCCCTATTCCCATGCTGATCCCTGCCCTGGCTCACTCTGAGCCTCGGGCACAGATCTGCAATAGTGGACACAACACAAACCTGGGCACATCACACAGTCACCACATGAATCCAGCACATGGCTCACCCTAGCTCCATAAAACATGGACACACTCAGACATGCCCCACCCTGTGGTGCCGAGGGGTGCTCCTGAGAAGCAGGGGACCAGGTACTCCTCAGAGGCTGGCTCTCCAAGTGAGGGGTTGCTCTAGGACAGAAGGTCAAGGGGCTTCTGGACATCCTGTCCCTCCTAGTAGCAGATCTGTCCCCATCCTAGAATCCTGCTAGGAAGAATAGCACCTTTCAACCTGGGAGATCTGCACCTTGATGGTCAGACTTACTGTCACCATGGGCACCTGCCACCAAACCAAGCATCACGAGCGCAGGCACAAGGGGCACCATCGTCCTCCCTGAGGCTGGCTCAGGGGCCATCCAGGGCTATAGCTCCACGACCAGCCACAGCCCAGGACAATCAACCTGTAACGGAGAGAAGGGCAGAGCCAATTAGCTGGTATCCACCAGTGTCCCTATTATCCACCCATGCTGCCTCTGGGCCCCCAGTCATCCTCACTGACCACCCAGGACCTCATTCAACAGATCCCCCTCCTTGGACTGTGCAGTGACCACCCAGGCTCCTCACTGATTCCCCAGGGCCCAGAGGATAACCCAACAGTCATGCTGGAGGGTTAAGCATGCAGGAGGCCTTCATTCTCTAAACTTGAGTAGGGAGAACAAGGAGCTGCTGAGACCGGAGGATGTACAGGGGTGTTCCATCCCAGACCCTGAGCTGCCAACTCATCCCCATAGGGGACAGAGAGACAAGATTAGAGAGACACAAAGGTGGGGACAGAGACTGAACAGAGACAAGACAGAGACAGAGAGCAATGAGGAGCCAGGCAGACCCATACAGGCTAGGGACTCCAGAGTCCCTCGGGGCACCCTGTTACCCCTCCTCTCCCCAGCCATGGAGGTAGGAGGCAGGAGGCAGGAGGCAGGAGACCAGACTCCACATGCATGCTGAGCACAGGCCCCAGGACACAGACTTGTTAGCTGCAGACAGGTTCCAAGTATCAGAGGCTTGCCACCAAAGCCACAACCTGTTGGGGCTCGCCAGGACACGCTCCTGACAAGCTAAAGCTGCCCCGCCTGGCCACCCTCGTCCTACCCAACTTCCATAGCACCTTCCCTCTCCAAAGAGAAACCACACGGAGGCCTTCATGGCCAGGAATTGGGGTGCTGGACCCTAAGACTGATCCCCACACCTCCTCTGCCTTGGCCCCAGAAGCCCAGAGCAGATTGGGGTGGGGAGGGTAGGGTGTGAGATAGGAAGGCTAAATGCCTCTAGGCCTTTACTCATAAGGTTCCTGGCCTGGAGTGCCCACCCCACTCTGCAGGCACCCATGTGAAGCCTCCAACATGGCCACACTGCATGTGCTGCTATCACTCTCCAGCCCTGGTGGTGAGTTCACAAGGTCTCCCAGCAGCACCCATACCTGGGGGTCGAGGGGACGTGCAGTAGTGCCCACCAGCTCTGCTCACACCTCAGTCTAGGCTGAGGGCTCAAACAGGTCTAGTCCCTCACCAACGCTCTGAAAATACCACAGGGCACAGTCGGGGAGTGTGTGATGGTGAACACACCTTGGGGCCCCACATGGCATCTATGGACTCTGATGGGGCAGGCATGTTCAAACCCAGGTCTCTCCTGACTCACAATGGGAAGAGAATTTGCATGGTGACGTGACAGGTGAACAGGAGGGGATATGGCTCAAAGGTGGCTCTGGTCCTTCCTGAAATTTGAATCCCATCTCACCTGGGACAGTCAAAGGTCATAAGGGCAGAGGGCAGTAGGTGAGCAAAGGTGTTACAGCAGGTGGGACGGTAAAGTGGGGCAGGGGCTGAATACAAAGGGAAAGGAGTGGGAGATGTCCCCATCCCAGACCCACACCAAAAATCTGAGACAGGGGCTGAGCAGCAAAAGCAAGAAAGCTGAAGGGGAACAGTGGGCATCCAGCCCCATTTACACCAAGTTGGGGGAGGCTCCATGAGCACACAGCTCAGGTGGCTGACACCACACATCCTGCATGGCTATGGTGGGATGGAGGTCACATATCACCAAGGCCTTGTCTGGGCTTGCTCCTCACAGCACTACAGTGCCACAGTGTAACCAACAATAGCATTCTGCTTCCCAGCAGACATCGAGTGGTGAATTGACCAGCCAGTATCACGGTCCCCAGATAGGAGCATCCTGTAGCCCCTGGTACAGATGTCATGGGTTTATAATTCAGTGGTGTGTTGCATCAAGGTACAGGGGTAGAGTGGCACCATGGAGCACAATAATACAATAGTCACAGAGGTTAACTCCCAGGCACAAGCATTCCAGGCATGTAACCCCTTCAGTGCAGATGTCACAGGGACATAAGCCCCCAGCACAAGAATCACATAGGGCATAACTCCCTGCTGTGAAAATAAAGAGATGACGCTAAACAGAACAGACGTTATGGAGGTACAAATGCACAGCACAGTCATCATGGGCTATAACTCCCCAGTACAATTATCACGGAGGCTTAATCCCCTGTAGCTGCCTTGGTATGGTAATCACAGCAGTGTAACTCCCAGGTGCAGACATCATGGAGGTGTAGCCGTCTGGTCCAGACATCACGTGGGTGTACGCAGAGGGTACAGACGTCATGATGGTGTAGCTGCCTGATAAGAACCTTATAGGGCTGTAACTCCATTACAGACATTGTTGGGGGGGGGTCAGTCCCTGGTACCGACATTAAAGGGTATGTATCCCCAGTACAGCCATCAAGGGAGTATGGAACAGACATTCATATGATACAATCTTGGATGAGATTCTGGCTATGGGTGTTAGAGAACACGGGCCTCTAGTAACCCCACCCCTAACCTGGGGACTCCAGGGACTCCCTGTATATCAGGGTTGGGATACTCAGGACACTTTGTCTAGATCTACAAAGTAGGACAGACAAAAGCAGAGAAGTTGAAAATAAAGACATCCTCTCCCTAGAGAGCTTCTCCCAGTGGTCTATGGACACGGGGACACAGATAGTGGGAAAGATGAGGAAACACAAGGGACACACACAAACATGACACATTCTCAGGGAAGTACTCTGGCAACCATACAGCCATCCAAGCCAGGGCCTCTCCCTCACCAGCTCCTGGTGTAAGCAAGCTGTCTCCAGCTCTGGGCACAGAGCCTGCCCCTGGTGTCAGGCGGTTCAGGCCACTCCCAGCTCTAGGGCCTCCCCTGTCAGAGCAGAGCAGCCCTGGGTCCCCTGGCCCGGCCTTGGGTCTAGACCTTGGCCCTGCACTCACCCCCAGAGTCTCAGGGTCACCTGTAGGGAGAAGGTGGGAGAGAAACAGGAGGCAGGACTGCTGCTAGCCTTGCTGGGGTTGCAAGGTCGAGAGTCTTGTGACTCCAATGCAACAGTGCTGAGAGCAGAGCATCCACCTCACCAGCACAGCTGGGTGAGCCTGGGCTTTCAACGCCTGCAATAAAAACAAGGCCGGAGGACTGGGGCACTCAAGCTCGCCTCTGAATTGCACCGTGGACATCAGTTCTGCCAGGCTGACACACTTGGGCAGGAACACAATTACATACCATATGATATTATAGAATATAATTGGACACAATTTTTCTACATTCAGAATCGTTTTAATATATCCTTTTTCTTTGCTACGTCAGTGTAAAGCTGCCAACTGCCCTTTCTTGGGAAGAACTGTCCTTTATTCTCAAATTTTGTCCTTGGTGTTAAAATGTCCCTTCTTGTATGAAATGATGGGGATAGCAGATAGCAGTTGTATTTTTATAATGTCCTTACTTCACAAAATAAAAAATTGTCAATTCCATGTCTGGCCCCCAAGTACTTTTGGAAATTGTACCGGTTTGTGAAACCAAAGGGCCTGACGATCACTGCTTACAGGGAAAAGGAAGCAGCAAGCACTACACCAAGCCACAAATTCGCATACGAACGTCATGGAAAATGCATGTCACAGAGGCTGTATTACCTCCATGCAGCCCACCCTAACCACTCCTGCCGAGGAGCTTCCATGGGGGCCCAAGGGATCCTGTGACGCCAGAGAGATTGGAGGGGGGAGTTCCCCAGCTGGAGAACTGCTGGGATCATTCCTGAGTCCTCGTCATGAATATGCAAACACAGATTGATTTGTTTCCCTTGGGCACATGTTATTATTCACAAATATTAATTAGTCACCAAATACCACCTGTTCCTACAGCCTCTCCCACCCCCTTCTCCCCAGGCCAGGACCCTGGGGCCAGAAAAGGACATCAGCAGAAGAAGGGGTACCCAGCGCCCCACAGAGTGGATAGCCAAGAGGAGAGGCCAGGGCTTGGGCAGCAGGGAGTGCCTGCCATGCCGGGAGAGCTGGGAGCCGTTCATCTTCTAACCAGCAGGCAGCTAACCGAGTCCTTTTGTCATGTCCTGGACAGTTCACCGCGTGGCACTGCAGCAGTGGCCGCGGAGGCGGAAACAGGCCTTGTTACACTTGGGAAGGGAAAACCAACATGTTTCCAATGCTCACCAAACCAACCGCTGGATTATGACGGGAATAAATCAGTCTCAGCCACGACCCCTGCCCCAGGGAAGGAGGGGCTGGCAGGGTAGGGGAGGGCTGCCCTCTCCTCTAGCTGTTAGCCAGAATCTGTGAGCACAGCCAGGAACAGCCCTTGCTCCCATGGCCAGTTTCAGGACTCCCACCATCTGGACTGAGCCCCCCACCCTCTTGCAGCCCCTCAGCTTCTCCATCTCCCTGGGGAGGGGAGCAGGAGATTAGGAGGAGCGTCCCAGAGACTCTGGCAGTGGCAAAGGGTCAGCAGAGGCCTAGCTCTGAGGGCAGAAGATCAAAAGGGACCGGCAGAGGCACCCCTGCAGCCATAACCTCTAAGCTTCCAGGCCCCTTCCTCCATGGGAGTAGGGTCCGCGCTTGGATTAATGCTCACCAACTTTACTATCTCCAGGCCTCTGCACTTGCTGTTTTCTCTATTGGAAAAAATGCCCTTCTCCTGCCCCCAGCTACTCACTCGCCCTTCACAACTCAGCTCAAGTGGCCCATCACTGTAAATCTTCCCCGACTGACCCTCCCCAGCTTTCCAGGTTTATATAGCACAGCGAAAGCAGCAAGAGGTGACGCAGCCCAGTGGTTCTCAATTCAGGGTGATTTTTAACCCCCACGGGACATCAGGCAATGACTGGAGAGACATTTCTGACTGTCAAGACTGGGGAAGGGGGGGAGGTGCTACTGGCATCTAGTGAGAAGAAACCAGGCGTGCTGCTAGACACCCTATAATAACAGGCTAGCTCCTGCAACAAAGGACTATCTGGTCCATAATGTCAATAGTGCTGAGGCAGAGAAACTGATACAGACAGTATCTTCTGCTAATTCAGCACAGCGCCTGATTTGGCCACTGCCCCAGAACCCAATCCCCTATGGACACCTGGGCCTTACACCCAGGGAAGGCCCAACCTGGCTTAACTCTTGTACCACCTGGTTTTTGGGCCTCAAGATCTCAGAGCATCTTCCCCCAGCCCCCAAATCAGCCCCACACTGCCTCCAGAAGTCAGGCCCTATAGCACACCCCATCTCCACCCCACCAGACTTGCCATCAGAGAGTGGACAGAGGGCTTCACTTTCAGCTACTTCTGGTGAGACTGGGCTCCCAAGTAGGTCATACCTGTCATCTGCAGATGGACAGGTGAAGGAACACACAGTATCCCTACACACACCTTCCCCATTTGAACTTTCCAACCCGTGACACAGCCCTTCTGGCTGTACCCTCTACATAACCCCAACGCCCATCTCACCACGCACAGGGCCTGGCACCCAGCAGACACCCAAGATATGCACATTTCCTTCCTCTGCTTAGGCCAGACCCATCTCTTCCACAACCTTTTCCATTTAGCCACCTGTCCAGAACTAACTGTTCAGCGGCCAGGGCGATGAAGAGGACAGCCATAGGCTCCGCCTTCAAGAAGCTCACAGAGGGTGAACAGGCCCACCAAGCTCCCAGCTCAGGACGGCCCAGCCAGAACTCATCTGCCATAATCCCACTCCTCCTCCAGGGTCCCCAGTCCCAGGGACAGCACCACCCCCACCACCCTGTCACCCAAGCGAGCAAACCCTCCTCACCTCACACACCCAACTCATCCATAAGTTTGAATGTGCCCTGCCTCCATCCCAACCACTGCCACGTTGGCAAGACCTCATCACCTCCTGCCTCTTCAGAGGGCTTCCTGCCACCATCCAGTCACTTCCTTCCAGCTCATCCGCACACAAACCAATGCTGCCTTTTAGCTCACAAAAATACAAATCTGCATGCTGTATACTGCTTTATCCCACAGCAGGCCCTCAGACAGCATTCCATGAGTGAGGGAATGGATGGGCAATGGACAGATGAATGCGTGCACACTGTGTCTCTGCTTAAGAACCTTCAGTGCCACGTAATACCCTCAGCAAAGATCTAGAGTCTTTAATCTGACATCCGAGGCCCACCATGCTGACTCCACACTGACTTTCCGATCTCTTCACCTGCAACTCCAGCCCACCTACTCTGTGCTTCTAACAGAAAGAAAGAAGTCAACCTCAGAGAAAGGAGGAAGGATGTGCGCAGATCCTGCAGGTACCCTACTCTTGCTAGCACAGTTGATGCGAACAGTCTTTTCTACAGAGAGGTGGTAGAGAGCCAACAGATCCTGGTATAAGACCCAGGCTGTCACCTGGAAGCCTTTTTCACCTACAGCAGCTGACAAGCTGTGTATCATTCCCCACCCACCTCCACCATCCACTCCAGCCAGAGCCCGGGCACCGCCCTTGACACCTCCCCTCCCTCATGCCCCACATTTGATCCTGCATCACATCCTGTCCCCTCCATCTCCCTACATGGCACTCAGACCCCTTCTCTGCACGCCTATCACTGCCTTCCTGGTCCAGGCCTCCATCACCTCTTACACACACACTAGATCATGTCATACCTCTGCAGATAGCCCTTCCGCGGCTCCCCACTGGCCCTGTGTCAAAATCCAAGCTGCTCAGCCTGGCCGCCAGGGCCCCTTTGCACCCCTGGTCCTGGCCACACCTTGGGGCACACTCACCGGGTCTTTGCTTCCTCACACCAGTCACTCTTGCTGGACGATCAGCACCAAAGGCAGGGCACCGGGGCCTCCGCTCCTTCCTGAACAGAAAAGAAAGGATGAGAAAATATCAAGAATTTCATCACAGCAGAATATGTACTGACACAAAAAGACATTCAAAATTTGCTGTTTATGCAGGCAAAAAAGCAGGTTATATAGAACTGTTTGTGCAGGATGATCCTCACTTAGTAAAAATGCCCATCTTTTCACTTCACTCCTGCGCCTACTCATTTGATACTCCCTGAGCACCTACTATGTGCCAGGCATTCTACCAGGTACACAGCTGTGAGCTACAAAGACCCAGTTCCTGACCTCAGCAGCAGAAGCTGTGTCCAAGCTCCTCAGCACCATCCTACAGCTGAGCAGAGCCGGCCCCTCCTGCCTCTGCAGCTCGCCTGCCTGTGCTCTCCCCCCACACCAGCCAGCCACAAGAACTTCCTCTTCTGATCCTCAAATGTGCCAAATTTCTTCCTGTCTCCCAGCCTTGCCCTTGCCGCCACCTCAAACAGGGTACCTATGTTCTTCTGGCCAATTAACCCTCAGAGCTCAGATCCAATGACTCTTTCTCTGGGAAGCCTTCCACGATGTCCTAGACTACATGCCTGGACCTTGCCTTGGAATAGTGACCACAAATGTGATTATTTATGTATTTACACAATTACTGAGTCACTACCGTAAGCTTAGTAAGAGCATGGGCCGTGCCTGCCAGCTCATCTCTGCATCCCCAGGGCCTAGTAGAGAGCCTGGCACGTAGTAGGTGCTCAGTCAACATATGCTGAATGAGTGGATGAATGCATGAATGAACTGAAAGACAACAGCACAGCCCGGAAGAACACAACCTAGCATACATGCCAGTCTTCATAGAGGCTTCAGAAGCAATATTTATTTTTGACTTTCTGCTTCTCTATAATTTTTTAAATGAAGGTGTGCCCCTGGATGCCTCCTCCACGGGCACACCTGCAGTGACAGAGCCCAGCCCCTTCCTTCCAGAACCATTATTGAGCCCCAACCAGCGTGGGCACCGTCCTGGGTGGGGGTAGAGGCCGGACGGGCCCACACCACCTCATCACCACCTCTCCACAGCTCAGTTCCTGGGCTCCGCTGCTGCCCACTCAACATGGGCTGCACCTCGCAGCAGGTTCTCACCCTCGCGCCTCCACATGCACAGGGATCCCCACCCCACACTGCTCTGCCACCCTGGCTCCTCTGAAAATGAACACACAGGAAACAAAACAGTCACCAGGAGGACAGGGAACATCCTGACTGACCCAAGACTGACCCTTAACCCTCATCAACAAACTGAGGACCAGCCTCCATACCCAGGAATTGTCCTCCCTTGAGGCTGACCACGTCTGCCAACATGCGGGAGCCCTCACTGATCAAAGGCCATCCTGACTGTCCCAACATGGGCCTCACCAACCCAGATTCACCCTCACTGACTCTGCCTCCACTGCCCCATCTGCCCCCATCAGAACCAACGGCTCAGGGCCTCAGGATGTCTGCACACTTCCCTCCCCGGCCCATTGAGTCTCTCCACAACGTTCCCAGTGGCTGCTGCTCCCAGCACACAGGCTGTCAGGCAGGTCTGGCCAGACAAACCAGCTTCCCTGTCCCAAACTCAAAGGCCCATTTGTCTGGAGATGCCCACAGGGCCTCACAGTGCCCAAAGTGAGGTTGTTGGCTCCACCATTGCTCAGAGACCCTAGGCAGAGTCAAGGCAGAGAACGGGGAAGGTCCCCCAGCCCAGTCAGGCACTGCTGCCACACCCAAGGCCACACCAGGAGCACTGGGCCTCCTACTTGGAGATCAGACAGGTCCTACATTGAGCAAGAGCCACACCTGCACCCAAAATGGCCAGAGGCAGGTCCAAGAGCAGACTAAACACTTGCAAAGACCCTGAGGCACACACAACAGCAGCAGGGCAGGATTCTAGAAAAGTCAAAACGGTACTTTGAACCACAACAGTCTGGGATCAAACTGGCCCTGAAATAACCTAGATGGGCAATCTGATCAAGACTCAGATTCACAAATAGCAGCTCCCAGAACCACTCTAGACTCATGATGGGACAGGGCTGAGAACAATCAAGACAACCAGAATAGTGCCGGCACTGACACCTAAAAGGCCAGTTAGGAAGCTACTCAGAAAGGGCCTGACTGGTACAGGACCCAAGTTAGGAAGCATACTGCTTGGCACTCGGAAAGGCCCCAGAAGGGGTGAAGTCCACAGTCATGTCCAAGATCGAGTAAGAAGGCCCTTGGCACCAACCCAGGACTGGCCCTTAGTAGGGCTTTTCTGTCATCTGCCATGTCTGAAACCTAGCCCAGCAATGGGACCAGGAACAAAGTCAAAATATAGAGGAGAACAGACACGGCTGCAGGCAGCCCCTGTGGCTGCACCACAACAGTCCCCAGAAGCAGCAGTTGAAACACTGCCGAGGAGCTAAAATCAGAGTTCTCAGACTCAGAGGTCATGGAAACACAGACACCTGGTGCATCTGAACCTCACAGGCAGATGCAGGAGGAAAGAACCTCAGCAGATGCCCAGGGCCTAGGCAGGGTGGAAGGAAATGGGGAACTAAACACCCCAGTGCTGCCCCTTCTCAAAATTCCCTTCTACCCACCCCCAACATGGGGGCTCTTCTGCAGGGCTTCTCCTCTAGTCTTCTCACACCCACCCACCTGAAAGTCAAGTACACCTGAGCAACATACACAATCCCACCGATGACAATGAGGGTTGGGGGGTGGGTACTTTTTGAGTTCCTCAACCTGCTAACCTCAGCTCAGAATTACAGCTACTTTAGGGGACAGGTGCCCTAATGCTAGTTATCTTTTCTTTAAAGGCAACCCCAGGTGATTCTGATGGGAGGGTGATTTGCACCACTCCCACTGGTGATTATTACAGTGACAACTGCTACCACTCAGGTAACAGTAATCACTAGATGCCTGGCCCTGTTCTAAGCACTTCATGTGTAGTAACTTTAATCCTCATAACTACCCTATGAGGTATGGAATTTTTTTTTTTTTTTGAGACATAGTCTCAGATTCTCAAATATGTTTCCCGGGCTAGAGTACCGTGGCATCAGCCTAGCTCACAGCAACCTCAAACGCCTGAGCTCAAGCGATCCTCCTGCCTCAGTCTCTCGAGTAGCTGGGACTACAGCCATGTGCCACCATGTCTGGCTAATTTTTTCTATATATATTTTTAGTTGGCCAATTAATTTCTTTCTATTTTCAGTAGAGACAGGATCTCGCTCTTGCTCAAGCTGGTTTCGAACTCCTGACCTTTGAGCGATCCTCCTGCCTCGGCCTCCCAGAGTGCTAGGATTACAGGCGTGAGCCACCATGCCCGGCCAGGCATGGAATTTTATTATACCCATCTGACAAATGAGGAAACTGATTCAAAGCTGTTAAGCTACTTGCTCAAGGTCACACTGCTATTAAGTAGAGTCGCATCCAGCAGTTTAAAATCAGAGTCTGCTCTTAACCACTATTTGGGGTTGTCCTCTCTTGATGAGCACAACTCTGTGCTCTCTCATATAACTTTGCTTCTCTTTCTCTGGCCCATATTTCTCTCCCAAACTCTATATCCTTGCATTGAACCCCCTCCTTTTCTCCCTTCCACTGAACCTCAAATGCCCCAAGTACCTCAAAGGTGTCATGTCCAACCATGAACTCATTATGTGCCCCTTAAATCTGCCTCTCTTCCCCAAGTACCTATCTCAGTGAAGCTTCAGAAGCTCCAGGGCCTTCAGTGAAGGTCCCCACCCAGCCACTCCCAGGAACCTGGACTCCTTCCCCTTTCTCTCCGTCACCCGCACATCCAATAAATCCTCCTGTCCTGATGAATGTGCCTTCTAGATGGTTCCATGGTGCCACCCTAACAAAGCTATCATATTGTCTCACCTTACTTACCTGTACCCTCCTCCTCACGGGGCATCCTGTCTCCATCCACTTCCCATAGCCATGGAATCATCTTCTGGAAACATAAACCTGACCATAGCACACTTGACACCCCCTAATCAAGCTTTAAATGTTTGATGTCTCCCCTCTGTGTTCTTAGAGTAAAACTATAGGTACTTAATAGGGCATTCAAGGCCCTCTGTGATCTTCTATATCTCTGAAAAATACCCCACAAGTGACAACACCTCCAAGTCTTTATTCACGCTGTTTTTTCCTACCTTAAGTCTTTTCTGCCTTCTTCAACTGCCAAACTCCTACTCATCCTTCCAAACCCAGCCCAGATACCACTTCTTGGTCTCTTCTGGGACTCATCTCATCGTGACCTTGAACTCTATCCTGTCTCATGTCTCCCTAACCTTCTAACCTCAGCTCAGAATTGCAGCTGCTTTAGGTGAGCTGATGCCTCAACCATACCAGCTCCTAAGGGGTGGGCTGCCTCTTCTACAGAGCTGTTAGTCCCAAAGGAAGCAAGGCAACCCAGCTGAAAGTGCCTAGCCTGGTGTTCGGCACACAGTCAGCAATCAATAACAGGTTACTGAATTGCTTTTACATTCCCATGATACAACCTCCTTCCCCAGGGACCATGAGCTTTCTCCAGGGCAGGCCCCTGGCTGGAAGCTTGGGCCAAGTACACTTTAGGTGTGTCCAGAAGAGACTGAAATAATACAGGTCCCTCAGCAACTCAGCCCTCAGCAACACTGATACATAACAGTGTCAGTCACATGGCAGGTGACTGTCACTGCCTACAATGCACTTCCACACAGTTCCTTCGGATTCTCAAAACAGCACTGGGAGCTTGTCTGGCTTGGATTAGCCGCCCCATTTTACAGGCCATGAAACAGACTGAGGAAGAAAGGGGCCTCGTCCAGATCTCAAGCGCGAAGTGTGTATCACAACCTCTACTGCAGGAGGTCTGAGTCCCACCTACCTCTGACTGAGGACCCTCAAAACTGATGGGAGAAAGGGCAGAGAATGCCCAAATTGCCAGGGCTAGTATGTTGTTGAACATCAATCCCCAAGAAAAGATTTTTAGCCAGTTTAACTTTACTGCAGTCTGTTCTCCCCTGCCAAATGGCTTCACTAGCACCCAAATCCACCCTCCTCTCTCAGCAGCCCTGCACACCAAGCCAACCTTCACAGAGCACACAAGGCTGGGGAGCAGGGAGGTCAGGAGCTGCAAGAAGGAAGGAAGGAAGGAAGCAATTATGTTAAAACAGTTTTCTTGATAAAGGAAAGAAAAGAGGGAGGAGGAAGAGCAATAGGAAAAGAAAACAAAATTGTAAAGACACTTCAAATGATAATGGGGAAATTAAGTAAAAATGTTCACGAAAACTGCATGTACAAGAACGCACAAGACTGCATGTGCATGTGCACAGGTGTGCTGGGAGAGTGTGCAAGCACAGCAGGTTTCTGAGCACTGGCTGGCACGTGGGACAGCGAGTGTAGGAGTGAGGGCAAGAAGGCAAGTAAGTGTGGAGTGTGCATGAGGGTGGAGGGGTGAGCTGAGTGCGGGGATAAAGGTGGGAGGGTACAAGTGTGCACAGTGTGTGGCCTGTGCCAGGGGCTCAGAGTGGAGGGGCTGTACTCGGGGAGTTACACACCTGCTCCTTCTTGAAGCCCTAGGCTCATTCATATAATCAGTAAAAAACAGGGATTTTCATGCTCCCTGAAGCAAGAGTTAATAAGGAGCTACGCATAGAATTTCCTTAGATTTCCTGTCAGAACTGTCTTCTGGATCCCATCACATCTCTGATGGCTCCCAAAGGATCCCTGACCAGATCCTTTCCCTTCTCAGGAGACCCCTCACCACTAAGGATCCCCCCCAAACCCCACACACATCCTTTCCCAGCCTCCCCGGCCAATGCACTTCCCTACACTCCCAGGTCAAACCTGGCACTAGGTCACTCTGGATCCCAGCCCTCGTCCCTTCAGAAGCCAAAGTGGAGCCTTAGTCATCAACACTCCGCAATCCAGCCTCCCAGGCCCTGCCCTGCGGGCCCCCAGGGGAACCCAGAGACTCCCCTCCCAGGCGGCCTCCCTCCCACTCCGCAGCTCAGGCAGGTAGTGCTCCCCACCCCCACCCGCTCCAGCGCAGGGGCCCAGCACTGGGGGTGGGGGGAAGAGGGGCAGAAAGGCTAGCCCCTCCCCTCCCAGGGGTGGAAGAACCAGAGGGGCAGCATTCCAGGGAAATGGGGGAGGGGGCCTAGCCGAGGGGGTGCAGAGACACCAAGAGACGGTGAGAGAGAGAAGGCAGAGACAGACCGGGGAGAGGGATCAGGGAGACCCGGGAAGGGAGAACAAGATGACCCGGGGAGACAAAACGGAGAAGCTGGAGAGACCCTGGGATTGCAAGGGGGTGAGACTGGGAGACAAGAGACAAGGGAAACAGAGACACCGAGGGAATGAGAGAAAAAAGCCGAGACAGAGACGTGGGCACAGCAATGGGGACCGGGCACCCGGGACGGGACAGGACGTGGGGCGGCGACTGAGTGAACTTTCGGAGCGGGCCCGAGTGGACACGTCCTCAAGGGACAGGTCGCTCTAGGGCCTCTGGGCGTTGCACCCGGGTGGGGGTGGGTACAGCCCGCCCCGGCCCCTCCCCAGCCCGCGCTGGCGGCTGAGGGGGGTGGGGGTCCCCAACTCGCGCGCGGCGCATCCCGGGACCGCACGTGCGCCGGGCCGCGAGCTAGACTGGGGCGCGTCGGCTGCGGATCCCCCGCCGGCTGGGAGGGGGCGCCGGTGCGGCGGGGGCGGGGGCGCGGCCTGGACCCACCCGGAACCGGGGGGCGGTGGAGGCCGAGGGCCGCCCCCGGAGCGCGTCCGCGCCGGAGGAGGGGGTGAGGCGGGACCGGAGAGGGGGAGCGAAAACGCGAACGGGAAACTTTGCACTGGGGGGGCGGGCTGCGGCTCAGGTGCGGCGCAGAGGGAGGGTGAGGGCGGAGAGGGGCGGCGGGGAGCCAGCTAGCCGGCGGCGGCGGGGGGCGTCAGCCGCGGGGTAAACGCGGGGAGGAGCCGCCGGGCTGGGGCGGGGGGCCTTCGCCGAGGCTGCGGGCGCGGCAGGTGGGGGCGCGGCCCGGCCTAAGCGGCGCCCTCAGCCCCCCGGGACCGCCCCCAGCTCCACTGGTGGACGCGGGGGGGGAGCACAGGGAGAATGGGGTAGGAACGGGCGCCGAGGGAACTGGAGGGGGGCCCTAGGGGTCACTCACCGCCTATCCAGGGGCCGTCGGTCCGCATGTCCCCCCGAAGCCGCTGGGGCCGCTGCTCCCGCTCCTTTTCCGCCGCCGCTGCCGCGGCCACCTTGTCCCGCTCCCGCCACCGCCGCCCGAGCTGGAGCCGGAGCCGGAGCCGGAGCCCGAGCCGGAGCCGGAGCCGCCGCCTCTGCCGCCGCCGCCACCGCTCCCGCCGCTCCCGCGCCAGCTCCAGCCGCGCGCCACCGCTCGTGCTCGCGCCCGCGCCCCTGCCCCTGCCGTGCGCGCACTCGGCGCTGCCCCTCCCCTCGTGCACTCCCGCTCGTAGAGCCGCCAAGCCGCGGAGGCCCAGAGAGGCCACAACCCAACCCCAAGCGTGAACCGACTGGAGCCCCAATATTGAGTCTGAACCCCAATAATGAATATGGACAGACCAAACTCTAATACTAAGTCCAGATCTTCTAGTGGCTCCCAATCCTAACATGAACCTAATACTACTCTTGGACCCCAATTTCCTTTGCTTACAGATCTGATAAGACTTCATAGTGAGCCCAGCACCAAACCCAATATTGAGTCCAGACCCCTAAATGTGCCCCGAAATTGGCACAGGTGGTAATAATGATCTGAACCCCTGACCCCCAAATACCAATTCTGACCCTAAACCCCTTTATTACTTCTACCTACCCTAAGCTTGATAGTGACACTGGCACCAACCCTGAACATTAAGTGGGCCCCTGTACCAATGCTGAGCCCCCCAATCCCTAAACAAACCCTAAAGTCCAATAGCTACCTTATTATGGACCCCAATACTGTCTTTTCTGAACCCCAATCCTTACTGCACTCCCATTCCTTGATCAAAACCAACACACTCTGAATTGGGATGTTCAGTTCCAGAATTGGGAGTGGATCACCAGAAAAGGACCACTAACACAGATACTGACCTCAAACCCCACCCATCCTTGAGGCCATTTAGGACCCTAACCTGAGCCAACTCTAATAATAATCTTGGAATGCAAGATAGACTGGCATTGCAGAAATTCCACACAAGCCCCCTTCACCTCATACTCACCCTCTATTTCTCTGACCTGGTGTCAGCCCCGACTGAATGCTAACCAACACCCCAACGGTGATACCAATTCCAACTGCGAACCTTACATTGGCCCTTGAATTCAACACTTAATAATGCCCCTCAAGGCCGGGCACGGTGGCTCACGCCTGTAATCCTAGCACTCTGTGAGGCCGAGGCAGGTGGATTGCTCAAGGTCAGGAGTTCGAGGCCAGCCTGAGCGAGAGCGAGACCACGTCTCTACTAATAATAGAAAGAAATTAATTGGCCAACTAAATATATATATAGAAAAAATTAGCCGGGCATGGTGGCACATGCCTGTAGTCCCAGCTACTTGGGAGGCCGAGGCAGAAGGATTGCTTGAGCCCAGGAGTTTGAGGTTGCTGTGAGCTAGGCTGACAACACGGCACTCTAGCCCAGGCAACAGAGTGAGACTCTGTCTCAAAAAAAAAAAAAAAAAAATACCTCTCAAACCTAATATAAACCTTGTTATTGAGTTTCTGACTCCTCATACGAAACTCAAGTGCCAACCCAATAAATTTCTGGGCTAAGTAAGCCCTTAACCCACCTGAAGATTTGTTCCAAGTCCTACTGCCTGGCAGAGACTTGGCTAGCTCCAAACCAAAAGTCCCTGCCTCCAGACCCCTTCCGTCACCCCAGTCCCTGCTACCATCACTTAAGAGTCAGCAGAAGCCACACCCCACCTCCAGCGCAGCCAGCAAGGCTTCACTTATACGCTGCTTCAGGTGAGTGAGCAGAAGAGAAGATGGGGTTTTTCCTCCGTGGGGTTTCTCTGATACCCCTCTGAGTTTGGACTCAGGTGAGAAAGAAACAAGGTTTGGGGATTGTTGAGGCGCCAGGATTCAGGGGCCACAGTGGTAATGTGCAGGGCAAGGTTGCCATGGGGTTTAGGGAGCTGGGCTGAGGGATCAAGTTCTGGTTTCCACCTAATTCACTGCCTGCTTTTGTCCTGGACTTGGATTCACAAACAGTGCATGTGCGCCCCCTGGTGTGCGAGAAGGGGATGGGACTGGCTCCAGTGATCCTGGCCAAACGGTTTGGTCCGGATGACAAACAGATCAAAAATGAATATTCCCAGTGAGTTGGTTTTTCGCCATTGGTAATTGTGGTGTACCATGGGGAAGGAATTGCAACTTTTATGCATTTTTGCCCTTTTTTCCAGAACTTTGAGGACTTAGTGGGGGTTCTTCTCTAAATTTAAAAAAGTATAGCTTTCAGCCAGTTATGCCTGCTCATTGCTAACTTATGAAAATAGTGCTTCGCCTTGGCTTCACTGGCCCACACTCTTGTCACTGGCTACGCTTTCTCCAGTTCCTTCATCACCTCCTCCTCTGCTCTTCCGGGGCTCTGTCCTAGGTCTCCTCTTTTCTCCCCTCTGCCCCTTTTCCCTGGCCCATCTTGACCACTGCCAGCCACACGCTGATGACTTCCAAATCTCCGTCTCCAGTCTGGGCCTCTCTCCTGAGCTCCAGATCCCTGTAACCAAGAGCCTTCTCCATACTGCTTCCTGGATGTCCCTTAAGTAAACTGAGTTCACACCTCTCCCACTCCAGATCTCCAACTCAGGCACTCCCACCTCAGGCAGGGGCATCCTCAGCCACTTAGTCACTGAGCCAGAAATGCAGAGACTGTCTCTCCTGTACCCCTGTCCCAGCAGTCATTAGTCCTGCAAACTTTGAAAAATAGGAGACTACAGACCATGTGGCTCCCTGAGGGACACATGCAGTGACAGCTTCTGACTTTTGGGTTTCAGTCCACATAAAACCAAACTGATCGTGAGATCTCTTGCACATAGTCACAAAATAATGCCCCTTGCGACTTGCTCTGCGTTGGGGGGGGGTTTCGGTACCTTGGAACCAACTGTACCAGTTTGGAACCATTGCTTCCTCCAGAAAGCCATCCCTAACCTCTGGACTGGGTTAGGGGCTTGCCACCTCAGGTCTAAACCTGGGTGTCACCGCTGTCTGTATCTATGTCTGCCTACCTCACCTACAGACTGAGTTCCTTGAAAGCAGAAGGGATAAGTCTGCCTTGTCCACTGTCATATCCCAGTGGCCAGCACAGGGGCCTCACACAACAAATGATAAATATTGATTGAAGGAATGAAAAGATAGAACTTCTGCTTCCGAGGGAAAAGCTCCATAACCAGGCCTTAGAGCTTGTCCAGACCCATAGGCCTGGCCTGCGCTGGAAGAGGGGCTTGTGGTGTTTGCTGACCTGACCTGTGTACCTAGCCTGGGCCTTGGTAGGGCTGAAGCTCTGCTAACCCTGCTTTCTCTGCCCAGCACCAGCCTAGTGAGCGCAATACTCGGAAGACAGGCGAGTCAGGACCCCTGCCCTCCTGCAGCTCGAGTTAGCAGCCCCACTCACTGCTGTGCTAACCAGGCTCTTGCTTCAACCCCACGGGGATACAGGGGTCTCAGAATCCCGACCCACTGGTCTCTAGCCCCCTGCTCACCCATTTTTGGTACCCTATGTGACAAAGTGTTTGCCAAGACAGAGCAGGAGAATTCCTGTGAGCAGCCTGCCCAGCTCTCAGCACACACAGCACTGGGAACTGGACACAAACCCAAGGTGATGAAACCAGAGGCCCAGGCCCTAGGGCCACATGGGTGAGAAGCTCAGGTGGCCGGGCCTAGGAGAACATGACGGCTGTGGGAGGAGAGGAGCCAGGGCTATGTCCAGATTGTCAAACTGTGAGCATGGGGTCCATGTGGGGCTGCCCTGCTGCCCTGCTCCTGGGCCTGGCAGGGAGGGAAGTCCTTGTGCTCATCTGTGAAGGCCGAGTGGCACCACGTGGTAGCTCTGTGTCTGCTATGTTCCAGCCTCAGGGTGCAGGGTGAGGGGAGAGCCAGATGTCAACTCCCACTCACTGTTCACCCTTTGTTCAGGGCCTGGGCCTGCTGGACACTCTCTGCAAATTCATGACGTAAATACACCTCTTAGTTGGTCTAAATCAAATTAAATTCAGCTTGAGTCCCTACCCACCAGATCAGCAAGATTTCCATATCACTCACAGCTCCCCTCCAGCTCCCGCCAATCGGCCGAGTACTCCAGGGGTTTGCACAGCCCCAAAGACAGCCAGTCTGAGCTCCACTCCCTTGCAGGGAAAGGCTGAAGTATTTTTTAGGCCACTGCTGCTGTTGTAGACATCAGCCATTACTGCCACGGGGCTTCCACTGTTTGTCACCCACCTGCAGGGCCTCACTTGTCCAGCCTAGTGCTGGTGGAGAGGACCCTCTACGCCCTCCCTCCTAGGCTCTTTCAAGGGGGTTCTCCAATAGGCCCCCAAAGTTGCAGGCCTTAGTCCTTGGCAAGTTCAGTCACACACAGCTACTTTCCTGGGGGCAGGTCAGGGTGGGATGCAGAATGCCTGTTCTTTCCCTCTCCTCCCTCCCAGAGAATCAACTCCCCAGGACACACGTAGTCAGAAAGAGCTCAGACCAATAACTGCAAAACAGCCTGTTTACTTTCTCAGGCATGAAGGGGGAGAAAAAAGGCCAGGCCTTAGAACGCATCCCTTTCATTCGTTCCTGATGAGTTACTGTGGGGGTGGGGGGAATGAGGCAGGGGTTAATTTCTCAACAGCACACTCTGCTGATGGCCTCACCTCATGCTTCCTTGGGAAACAGAAGCCACCATAGGAGGCTGTACACCTGCCCCATCCACTCCATCCTCTCAGCCTCCTTCCTGGTTCCAAGGAGGATGTACCCCGCCACCTGGCAGAGGCTGGTCCCCACCTGTGCCCGGCTCCCACAGTACTCTGCCTCCATTCCCCCGTGTCATTACTACATCATTCCCATCTGTTCAAGCCCAAGTCTCTCCCATCCTAAAAAAATTCCCTCCCTTGACCCCGCAGCCTGCTGCAGAGCAGGAGAGACTTGAGCATTTGTCTGCCCTCCTTCCCCCAAGCCCAAGGCTGTTTCTACAGGATGCCTCCATTCTCCCAGCTCCTGCTCACGTCCCAGCCCGCCACAGATCATCTTGAAATTGCTCTCCAGGTGATGACTATTCACCTCCATTTTGCCACAGCCAAGGGTCATGCCTCTGTTTTCAGCTTAGTGGCCTTCTCAGGGCCTTGCTGCTTCCTGCCATCAGCCTGGGTTGCTTCAGTGCCTGTGCATGCAGACAGCTCCTTGGCCTCTCGTCACAGTGGCCACCTCCTGCAGGTCACCTGGGCCACTCTTTCTTACCGCCACACACGGGGTCTTGTCCTTGTCCTAGACTGCAGCCTGCTCCCACCTGGCTCGTCTTACCTCGCAGTCACCGTTCTGACTCATCAGACTCTGCTGTTGACTTCTTTGTGTTCTCCTAATGTGTCAGCCCTCTCCTTTCTCCACTTTCCTCCTTGTCCAACTTGGATGCCAAGGCCCAACATTTTAATAACACTCTTGTCAATACTCTTTTCATATCTGTCTGGCAGAAACCTACACCCCAACCAACCCACTTTTCGTCACTCTCAGATGTGACCTTGCCACCCTCATCGTCCAGAGGATTGAAGCCACCAGGCAGGACCTTCCCTAGCTTCCCACTCGCACGTTCAGGCATCTGCCCTCTCTCCTGCTGCACAACAGGAAGCAGCCTCCTCCTGGCTCAGACCGTGCTTCTCCAGCCCTCGATCCCCAGCCCCTCTGCTTCTCGGGCACCTCACTCTACCACCCTGAGCGCTGGATCTCAGCCTTGTAACTGCATCCATAATGCCAGCTCTTCTCTCCACCCTTCTCCTCCCCTTCACCACCAGCTTCCTCAGAAGAGCGTGCTGTTTGCCGTGATGGCACGCCTGCTCACTTCATCCAACACTCAGTTGATCTAGCTTTTACCCCCAAAGCTCCCTTGAAACGTGATGGTTGTGCTACAACCTCCCTGTCTCAGGATTTGAAGGGCAATTTTTTTCATATTCGTCTTGTTAGACCTTTTGATTACTGCATTATTGAAACACTATCCTCTTTGGCTCTCTTGACACCATCTCTCCTGGTTTGCCTCTTAACTCCTTGGTCTTCTTCTCAGTCTCCTTGGCAGGGTCATCCTCCCTCCCTTGCCCATCAAATGCTCCTGTTCCTCAAGGCCCATTCCTAGGCCTTTCACCCCCTCACTGTGGACTCTGTCCCTGGTGATCTCATCCTGCCTGCAGCCTCAATTGCTATCCATCTGCTGATGATTCACACCTTTATGTCTCCAGCCCAGAGAACCTCTTGCCCAAGTTCCTGGCTGAGAGGAGCTCACCCACTGCCAAGTCCACAAGTCCACCTTGGTGTCTCAAAGGCACCTTGACCCCAACATGTCCAAGACCTCCCTTGTGACTCTTCACTCCTGACACCTTTCCAGGGTTCTCTGTCCTAGTCAATGGCACCATTGCCAGCTAATAGGCAAACTAGAATACTAGGGGCCATCACCAAATCCTGTGGATTTTACCCCCAAGGCATCTCTCTAATCTGCCTCCTCATCAACCCCACTGACACCTCATTGCCCCCTCTGCAGTGCCTCCTAATTGAGCTCACCTGCTCTGCCGCTTTCCCATCTTATCTCTGTGCTGCAGCCCCAAATGGGGTCATACCACTCCCCTGTTAAAACCTAGGTCAGGTGTGGTGGCTCATGCCACCTAACACTTTGGGAGGCCGAGGTGGGAGGATTGCTTGAGGCCAGGAGTTTGAGATCAGCCTGAGCAGCATAGTATGACCCCATCTCTACAAAAAGAAAAATTAGCCAAGCATGGTAGTGCATGCCTGTAGTCCCAGCTACTGGGGAGGCTGAGGCAGGAGGATTTCTTGAGCCCAGGAATCTGCGGTGAGCTATGATGATGCCACTGCACTCTACCCTGGGCAATAGAGTGAGACACTGTCACAATAAACAAAAAACCTTCTAATGGCTTCCATGGGTCCTGGGATAAAGAGCCAACTCTTTAGCATTTACCAAACGCCCTCCCTTTGCCGACTCCCTGGCTTCATCAGGCATCATGCTCCCCCCACTCCAGGCCTCTCCAGCAGCACCAGCTTCCTTTCAATTCCTCAAACACACCGTGTCTTCCCCTCCCTCTCCCCATCAGCCACTAGGCCTTTGCTCCTTCTTCCTAGAAGACTTTCCCACCCCACCCCCTTCACCTCTTAGCTCATTCTTCACTTTTTTCTCACGCATCACTTCCTTGGGGCAGCCTTCCCTGACCCATGTCTGATCAGGGTTGTTTGTTAGACACTCTTGCAGAGCCTGTTACTTTCTGCTAGAGCATTCCTTACACTTATTATTACATTTAATTGATTAATATCTATCTTCCCATGTTATCCATTCAATAGCTATACAGTAAATCCATGTAACGTGTCTAGAATAGTGTCTGGCATCTAGCAACTACCCAATAAATGTTAGCTATAGTTATCCTCAATGTCTGGAGACCAAGTAAAGGCAGAAGAGCCCACCAAGGAGACAAAAGGAAAGGTCACTAGTAAGGAAAGAAAAACAGGAGACAGTTACTCTTTCACTCATTTACCTATGACAGCCTCACCCCTCAGATTTCCTGTCTTCAGCTCTTCCTGTTGCACCTGGAGCTCTTCTCCCAGCTATGTGCATGGCTGGCTCCTTCTCATTTTTCATGTCTGTCTTAGGTCAGGTTCCCCAGATGAAGACCCTGAGATGAGGATTCGTGTGCAAATGATTTATTAAGAAAGGATTCCGGTAGGGGCTGGTAAAGGAGGAGGTAAGCCACAGGAGGGAGTGATTCCAGGCCAAGTTCCGTGGAGGGTGGCTTCAGCCTGGTCCCCCACGGGACTCTGGAGTGTAAGTTATGCCTCAGAGTTGTCCCCACCCCAGTCAAGGGAGTGGAGCCTTCGTACCTCCCAACTGGGCAGTCATTTGTTGAGGGCTACCAGTGGGGGTGAGAGTGGGTGGATGGTGGATAAACAAACTTCCAGGTTTTCCAGCTTGCACGTGGACAGAGTGGCTCCAGTACTTAAGGGCAGTCATCCAAAAGAGAACCACAGGTGCTAGCTGTGGTAGTGGTGGGTCTGCCCCTCACTCTTGTCACCAAGAATGCTGAAAAGGGGTCTAGAGTGTCTCAGCTGAAATATCACACTCTCAGAGAAGGCTTTGCTGGCCACCCTATCTAAAATAGTTTCCCATCACCCTGCAACAGCACTCTTTCTGTTTCCTTCATAGAATTTATCATGATCTGCAGTTGTTTTGATTCCATTTTTGTTTAATAACAGTTTCTCTTGCTAGACTCTAAGCTCTATGAGGGCAGGAAACATGTCTGTTTTATTCTCCACCAGATCTTCAGCACTGGTGCAGTACTTGGCACATAGTAGGTACTCAATACATCAGTTTTGAATAAATGAATTAGTGAATTATACATATGCACAGAGCATTTAGCTTGGTGGGAGGCAGGTAACTCTAGATAAATGCATAAGCGGCTAGCCACACCTTGGCCAGAATGTGGCCCACACAGCTGTGCTCAGGAAGGGGCCTAGGGGCTCAACTCCCCGCTGAGATAGCAAACATCACCCTGAGGCTGCATGTCTCTCTGGGCCCCCAGCCCTTTGTGGAAAGAAGAGTGGAGCGCATGGGGGTTCCGGGCAATGCAGGCAGTGGGACCCAGCCGTGCAGTGGGATTTCTGGCCAGGGGCTTGGAGCTGCACAGGTGCATGTCATGGACCCTCCAGGTCTTCAGGGACTCCCCCACAAGCCACCAACACCACTCAATGCCTCAGGCTGAACTGGCGTCAGTTAGGACAGATGGTGCTACTAGGGGATGGCCTAGCATTTGAAGAAACACAGACCTGGGTCCGAATAATATCATGGCACTTACTAGCTGTGGGGTCTTGGACAAATTATTTCCCTTCTCCAAGTCTCAGTTTCATCTGCTGTAAAAAGGGGATAATATTTACTTTGCAGCATTGTAAAAATGACATGGAATCGTGTTTGTAAAGAGCTTCATCGTGATCCTGGCACATTGTAGGTTCTTGAAAACAGAAGCTATTTGATGATTATTAGAATTAGCATAATCAAGCCTCTAATAGCGCCAGTTTGGAGAACCATTTAAAAGCTAATCCCACCAGGCTCCATATCCTGGTAATCCTTGACTACTGTCTGAACGAGAGCCCATTTCATCATCCACCCACCTTCTGCGCTCATCCTCCCCCACACCAACTTCCCACCCCTCCTTCCCCGACCTCTTACAGTCTCAGCCCCTGCAGACATCCTTTCTCCAATTCTGCCTGACTGAGGACACAGCAGCTGCCTTGTGGGGAGGCGGCCATCCCATAGTCACGGAGTAGTGAGGCAGGGTAGTGCCTTTCTCACTCTCAAAAGCCACTCCCAGATCATTATTCCTTCAGCCTCCTGGAAAAATCCCTGCTCATTTAAGGCTCATGCCATCTGGCTCTTGCAATTCATTTATTCAGCCAAGATTTATTGAGTGTTTTTTCTTCTTTCTCTCTCTCTCTCTAGTTCTGTACCTTACCTTCTTTCAGAAAAGATTTAGATGACAAAAAAATATGAAATGTAAGAGGCCTGGCACATAGTAGGACTCTCTATAGAGTTGTGATTAAGTGAATGCACTTTAAAATGCCACCTAGATGTCCACCTCTTCCCAGTGCCCCCTTCAGAGGTGGGTTTCGTCTGACATCAACAGGGAAGTGGACGATTCAGTCTCATTCCTCTCAAGTTGTTCTCTTGGGAACTGGGCTACCATTTTACTAATAAATGTTCTACGCTCCGCACGGGTCACGTCGCATAATGCTGGCCACCACCTGGAGCTTGGGACACACTTGGGATGCTGCTCAGGGAAGAGGTGGGGCTGGGGCAAGTCCCCTGCTCCTTCTCGAAAGCCCTTTTTTATCCTCCCGAGACCGTCACCTGAGGCTGGGCTGCCATAGATGACTCGCTTTAATGAAGAGCAGCGCAACTTAAAAGAGGAATCACAATGTAGTAGGAGAATGTTATAGCTGAGTAGTAACTAGGACTTTCCCAGAGACCAAAGAGAAAAGTGCTTCAAGAATCAAATGCTGACTTCACTCTCCTGTTCTCCATTAATTAAACAGCCTTTCTCTGTAGTGCATCCTTCAGCAACCCTCCCACACCCACTCTTGCAGGGTTTTTTCACTTTCAGAAATCCCCCTCTTTCCCTACCAGGATGGGGTCCCTCGATCCCTTCCCTTCCCCCATTCAATTCTGCGAGTCAAGGTAACTCTTCTGGAGTCAGGTCTGCGGGCTTCATCAAGTTGGTGAGTAATGCACGATCATTCTCATGGGGAAGGGTGTTAGCATTCTATGACCCGTCCTTCAAGGTGAGTGAGGGCCCTCCAGGTAGGCCTTTCTTTTCAATATTCAATATTTCTATTAGTTTCATTAACCATGAGCCTGCTAAATCGAATACATTCCTACCCACAGCTCAAAGACAGACATTACTTCTTAGGTCTAGTACATTCTAAAGCCATGTTGAGAAATGAAATAATTCCTTAACTGCCTCGTAATTAGTAGTGTGTCTTCCCTATTCCCTGGGAATCAGTAAATCCGATTATTGTGGCAAGGGTAGATGTTTGTTCCTTTCTTGATCCCCTTTGGGATTTGTTAGAATAAGAATATCGTCATAGTCCCTTTAATGACTTCTCAGTGATTTTCACAAGAGAGGCTTTAATGGTTTGATTTTACGAAGCCTCAGTTACGTTCTTGCCAAGAGCTCATATCAATTTGGGGAAAGAAAAAGGGGATGACATACTCTCCCATTTAAATAAAATTAAAGTATATAAAGAAACAAAAAATGAAAGCAAGCGCAGTAATCAAGACAGTGTTGAACTGGCATAGGATAGACATACTATCAATGGAACAGAATTGAGAGTCCAGAAATAAACTCTTACAGTTATGGTCAATTGATTTTCAACAAAGGTGCCAAGGCAGTTCAATGGGGAAAGGACAGTCTTTTTAACAAATGGCTCTGAGACAATCAGACATCCACATGCAAAATATATGAATTTAGATTCATCTTATGCCATATGTAAAAATTAACTCAAAATGGGTCATGGACTTAACTGTAAGAGCTAACACTATAAAACTCTAGAAGAAAACACAGGATTAAATAAATCCTCATGACTTTAGGTTAGGCAAAGTGTTCTTAGATACAATACCAAAAGCACAAATAATAAAAGAAAAAATAATAAATTGGACTTTATAAAGATTTAAAACTTTTTAATTCAATTCAAAAGATACTATGAGGAAAATGAAAATATAAGCCACAGACTGGGAGCAATTATTTGCAAGTCATATATTCAATAGAAGGATTTATATCCGGAATATATAAAGAACTCTTGCAACTCACTAATGAGAAGGCAAATAAGCCCATTTAAAACTGGGCATAAGAATTAAATAGACATTTCACCAAAGAAGATACATGAATGGCCAATAAGCACATGAAAAGATGCTCAATGTCATCAGTCATTAGGGAAATGCAAATCAAAACCACAACAGATACCACTTCACAGCCACTAGAATGGCTGTAATTTAAAAAACCAGGCAATAACACGTGTTGATGAGGATATGGAGAAACTGGAACCTTCACACATTGCTGCGGGAATGACAAATGGTGCCACACTTTGGAAACAGTTTGTCAGACTCTTAACATAAATTTACCATGTGACCCAGCAATTTCACTTCCAGGTATCTGCCCAAGAGAAATGAAAACATATGTCTGCAGAAGGATTTATGTGAGAATGTTCACAGCAGCATTATTCATAATAGCCAAAAAGTAGAAACAACCCAAATGTTTATCAGCTGGTGAATGGACAAACCGAATGTAGTCTATCAATACAGTAGCATACTATTTGGCAATAAAAAGGCATGCAGTACTGATCGATGCTACAGATGAACATCAAAAATGTTATGCTCAGTGAAAGAAGCCAGACACAAAAGATCACATATTATATGATTCTGTTTATTTAAAATGTCCAGAAAAAGGAAATCTACAGAGACAGAGAGACAGAAAGTAGATTAGTGGTTGCCTGTGGGAATGGGGAATGACTGGAAATGAGCACGAGGATTCTTTTGGGGGTAATGAAGATGTCTTTAAATTAACTTGTGGTAATAGTTGCGCCATTCTGTAAATTTACTATTAAACTATCACTTCAGAAAAAGACAACAAGGTGGAAAAAAGACAAATGGAACTGAGGGTGATATTAGTATCTAAAAGTATACATGGTAGAGATGGGTTCTAAATATGATTGAGCTTCCTGACAGCTAAAGGAAAAAGGGAAATGTGCCAGATTCATAGGTTATTCTAATCCTTACGATTAAAAACAAAACTAGACAAATTTACTAGTTGTTTAGGAGCAGCTTTGCCATTTTAATTCCTTATTGCTGAGAAAAATTTCCTCTAGTGAGAGGACAATATACAAACTAGTGAACATCCTGGATACCGTCCTATAGTTAATTTCAAGGTTTTTTTTTTTTTGGCAGTTTTATATAATGTCCCTCATTGTCATAGAAGGAATTAAGCTGGGGTTGTGCTAGCCAATACAGTAGACACTAGCTGCATGTGGCTATTTAAATTAAAATTTATTAAAATTACATAAAATGAGAAAATTAGTTCCTCAGTTACCCTAGTCACATTCATTCCAAGTGTTCAGTAGCCACACGTGCTTCCATGTTGGGCAGTGCATATATAGAACATTCCCATCACTGCAGAAAGTTCTGTTGGACAGTGCTGGGTTAGAAAGGGTAGTTTAGTAAAAACAAATAAAAATTTGCAGTTTGGAATGTTGATGAGAGAATGACGCTGTCCCAAACTTGGCCAGGGCAGAGCTTTTAAATCTACTTTCATAACTTCACACATTGAGAAGAGGGACAGAAAGATGGTTTGGCGAGAGAAGTAGACATTTTATTTTAAAAAAAAGAGCACAAAGTTTACCATAGATATATTTTGGCCTTAGCCAACTTTTGGACACGGAGCGTTCAATATTTGGTTAGTTTAGCTGTTTAGCTAATGGCTGGGCTTTTGTTTTGCAGAGCGCCCTTTGGCTGGCTTCCCTTTTGCTGAGTGGTATATTCAGGCTGGCAGGATTTTGATATACAAAACAGAGGGCCAGAGCCAGCCTGGCAGGGAGAGGCCCTGGAGCAGAGGGAGGGAAGGAGAAGGGGAGCATGAAGAGGGGAGGAGTGTGGCCACTGTCTTTGGAAGAGGTGCCCAGGGTGGGCGTGGATTTCGAAGGAGATTCTTAGGGGATTCTGCTGCACAGAGGGTCAGCAACCTTCTCCTCCAGCTCTCCAAGAAACTTTCAGCCACTTAGGAATTGGGTTTGTTCTGGGGGAAATTTCACGGTGTGTGGGGACTGATTCAAGTCCGGCTTCATGTGGCAGAAGCAGTGGCTCAAGGAGATCCAGGCACGTGTGGGTTAAAGCCTGGGGCTTGTCTGGGTTTTCTACCTAACGGGTGGTGCCCAGCTGCATTTTGGTTAAACCATTCTCAAACTCCAGAGTACAACCTCACTAGCACTGCCAAGGCTGCAGATTTATGGCACAAAGAAATGAAGATTGATCAAGCCTGAGAGGTGATGATGGAATTTGGAATGCTATCTCAAGGTCAGGGGGAAATTGTGGAAACCACTCTGAGCTAGAAATTACAACTGTATTCTCTGCATATCAAGGCAAACAAAGAAAAGAAAAGGAATGACAACTACGGTGATGCAAGTTCCCCTCTGTGCCCATATCTGCCTCTCTGAAGCGTGGCACATACGATGACCAGAATGACACGAGGGCTATGTGGCCGCATGACTCCTGACCAAAGAGCATCATAACACACAGGCCATGTGCCAAGAGGAGATCAATACCGACAGAATGAAAAGTCTGTCTTTCTGTCGATATTCTACCAACCAGTGGCCCCGTTCCCACCCCACCCTTTCTCCTGCAGAGCACAAGGATGGGATCAAACAGCTGATAGCTTCTACCACAGTCCTAAGTGGTAAGGAGGTGGGCTCCTGCGGGGGGGAGGGAAGGGATTGGAGAAGGTGGAGCAAGAGGAGGAGGTAGAGGGTTGGAAGAGCTTTTTCTCCTGACCTTGAGGGGGTGGTCATTTGGGGTGCACCGAGAGCCTGCAGGAAAAGGGCCTCGCTTACTAACGAAGAACGCGCTGTTCAAGTTCAGCACTGAAAACAGTTCTCGGGATACTCTCTCTGAGGGTTGGAAGAAACCCTCATCAGAAGTCAATAATGATTTTGTGCATTTTTCTATGCTTCAGGTGTGTGTTTTTTGGGCTGATAGTATGGTTGTTCATGGTAAACTTTTTCCTGCCTTCTGAATTTAGGTTGTAGTACCGGAGGGAACTCACCCAGAAGTGTTGACCGAGGCTGGTGTCAGCTGTGACCATATCCCATCATATCAGTGAACTGAGCCAACCTGCTGTGTCATGGCACATGAGGTGTGGTCAGGGACGCACAGAGGAGCAAGGTGCATCTGGCGCGAGAGGGAACAAAAGCTGGATGCAGTGGAGGCTGCGGTCACCCCGGCACTGGAGCTGCTGGGGTGTAATTGTTGAGAACCGATGGTTCGACCAGACAGCCACAGACAACCTTAAGGGAGGCTGCTAGTGAAGGTATCTGTGTGGACACATGTGATCTGACCGAATCCAGGCAACAGCTGTGGATGGTTGTCACTAGAGAAACATACGGGATCCACTGCCCTTCTCCAAGGCCAGTCCTTTTTTGGCTATGGCCAAACTGGAGAATTAGTTGCAATGTGATAGGAATCACTAAGTCTATATATTTCAAGTTGTTAGTGGTTTCATTAACATCTGTCATTATCCCAGGGATGTAATACACTAATAGCTTCTGTTCTGTTTGAATACGGAGGGAGAATCCAGGAGCTCACACTAGGTCCTTTCTATGATTAAAGAAAAGCTCTTAATCCACATAGGTCTGGGATTTGGTGGGGGGATCCGGAGCTGCCGGTGCTGCAGATCCAACTACACCTTCAGGAACCAGGAGAATGACTGCGATAGGGTCGGGCCTCACTGGGCCTTCTGTGGGGTGGGGTGGACTCAGGTTAGCATCTTTTTTTTTTTTGAGACAGAGTCTCACTCTGTTGCCTGGGTGAGTGCCGTGGCTTCAGCCTAGCTCATAGCAACCTCAAACTCCTGGGCTCAGGCGATCCTCCTGCCTCAGCCTCCCGAGTAGCTGGGGAGCCCGGGAGCTGCCACCATGCCTGGCTAATTTTTTCTATATATATTTTTAGTTGTCCAGCTAATTTCTTTGTACTTTTAGCAGAGACGAGGTCTCGCTCTCGCTCAGGCTGGTCTCAAACTCCTGAGCTCAAACAATCCTCCCGCCTTGGCCTCCCAGAGTGCTAGGATTAGAGGCATGAGCCACCTGGGCCAGCCAAGGTTAGCATCTTCATTTACCCCAATCCCATACACTCCCACTCTAGCCAGTGGACCACAGTGGCCTCCTAGAGCTCTAGGGATTAGTGTTAGCTCAGAGCCAGAATCCAAGGTTCTCTCCAATGGCGGGGGCAGCCACAGGCCCTGGCAGAGGGTAAGGTGTTAAGAACACCAGGGATCAGCTAGTCCAAGCTCCCGCACTGAGCTTGCTGACACACCTGGCCTCCGCCTCTCTCACCTCCCCCTCGGAAGGTGTATTAGTCAGGATTCTTTCCCTCGCACCTGGAAGATAAAGGACAATGTACAGGTTTACGTGACTGAAAAGTCCAGGGTGTGGAAGAGAACATTTCAGTTGTGCATTGTGTTTTTAATGTGAGTCTGTGACGATCAGTATTTGTTTTTCTTGCCTAACGTATGCAAGGGGAAAAAAACTTACAAATACTTTTTTCCTAATGCCAAGAAACTATGCCACTCTTGTGTTCCTGGTTGGTTTAAATAAAACAAGAGCACTAAAGTCATACTCAGCAGGTTAAATATTACAGGGTTGATGGCAAGTTCAATTTCCCATAACAAACATACAATGAGTAAGTACAATTTTCTACAATAAACTTTCAAGGTTAAGGGTTATAAAACAATAAACCATTGTAGTTAGAGTAGAATGTTATAGGAGAGCTTCCTGCATACAAACTACTCAATATCATGATGACAAGATATAAAATAAGATTAAATGTAATTCAAAATAAGATCTTAACTCCATATGGTTAATATTCTCTCTCTTTCACTTTCTCTCTCTCTCTCTCTCTGTCTCTGTTCTTTGTACCTTTCAACCTATTCCTAATCTTCTTTTTTTTTGAGACAGAGTCTCACTTTGTTGCCTGGGCTAGAGTGCTGTGGCATCAGCCTAGCTCACAGCAACCTCAAACTCCTGGCTCAAGCGATCCTTCTGCCTCAGCCTCCCGAGTAGCTGGGACTACAGGCACCATGCCCGGCTAATTTTTTCTATTTATTTTTAGTTGGCCAATTAATTTCTTTCTACTTTTAGTAGAGACGAGGTCTCGCTTTTGCTCAGACTGGTTTCGAACTCCTGACCTTGAGCGATCCTCCCTCCTCAGCCTCCCAGAGTGCTAGGATTACAGCCGTGAGCCACTGTGTCCGGTCTTCAACCTATTCCTAATCTTTGCTACACAAAAATTATGTCCAGTCCAATGTTTGGCATTCTCAAAAGCCCTTGTGTCAATAACTTCTCATTCTCTTCAGATTCTGTATTTATTGCTATTGAAACCTCTGGTTTCAGCTACAATGTTAAACAAAGGTGAAATGGTAGATTGGGGGCCTATAATATTTTATTTTCTCAAAGCCTAGATACCCAGAAACAGTTGGGTTCAGGGGCTCAAATAGTGGTCAGTAAGTTTCTCTCAGTCCCTGTGTCTGTCTCTGTCCCTCTCCATCTCTCATCTCGGCTTATCCTCTGGTTCATGTCGCTTGTTGGCTTCATTCTCTTCTATCATAGAATTATTCCTTTATGTGGGCAGTGAAAATGGCCACAGGCAGAGAATGAAAAAGCATTTTCTTGACTGTTCTGACAGAAACCTCCCAGAGAAGATTCTGATTGGCCCAGTTTGGTCGTGTGCCCATCCCTGAACTAATCACTATGGCTAGAGAAATGGAACAGTCTGACTCTCAGGCTTGTATCACATACCCACCTTTGGGCCCTAGGAATGCAGACTGAATGGGGATCAGTGCCACCTAAACCACATGGGTGGAGGGAGGGATGGTTTCCTAAAGGAAAGGATGCCAACAGACAAATGGTCTTGATCTAGGACAAATAGATAGAAGGTGGTGTTGGTTGATAGGTTAGCCAGGCATGGTGATACGAGCCTGTAATGGTCCCAGCTACTCAGAAGGCTGAGACAGGAGGATCTCTTGAGCCCAGGAGTTCAAGGCTGCACTGAGCCATGATCACATCAGTGTACTCCGCCTGGGCAACAGAGTGAGACCCTGTCTCTTAAAAAAAAAAAAGTTGACAGGGATAATAAAATTTTGACATTTGCTCTTTCAAGTCTATCTGGTAGTGGGGCTCAGTACTCCGTCGACAGAGCAGCGTTTTTAATGCCGGCATGGCTTATCAGAGTACATCTAAGGAACATGAACATGAAGCCCCCTTCCAGGGGTGGGCTGTCACACCCCTCACTTACCAGCACTGCAGTGGATATTTGGAGACTTGCTGGGTGGAAGCTCCAGTGGCCTGTCATTCCAGCATTGTTACCCTGTGCTCTGAAGGTACAGCTGCTATTTTACAAAGGTCATGTCCTCAGGCCCCCGAGACCATCTTAATGAGGGAGTGCAGGCCATTTGGAATGGCAGAGGGGTCTGGAAAAGAGGCTTGGCTGACAGCCTGGGGCAGCCCTCAGAAGTTGTACTTGCAACCTTGAATTACATAACCCAGACCTACCTCCCTGCCTCAGATGGAAGGGGGAATTGGCAAAGAGTTTGACTAGGAAGATGTCGAGCTGCAGTTGACCGTGAAAGGGAAGTAGGTCCCTTTGGGGAGAAGGGTACAAAGCTGCTCCTATGGCCCAAATACCCTACTCTAGGAATGACAGAAATTGCCCTAATTATTGGGGCAATTATTGGGGTATTACACAGGATTCTTTATGTCTCGCAAATGGACTGTGGATGCAGTTGGTACTGTCTCAAAAAGGATGCTCGGTGGCACTGAGGTCCATGCATGATGATTTCAGGCTTTGGGGAGGGAACAGATGCTGGGGCTAATTAGAGCATGGTTCCTGTGGCCAAAGATGGCAGAGGACATCCAAACAAAAAGCGACACCTGCGCCCCGGTGCATTGCCTGGAAAACATTGCTCATGAACCAGCCTATCTGGAGACCACGCAGAGACCACGTGGGACAACAATCGTGCTCCTTGATTGTCGCCTTCTGAAACTGGACAAAATCTGGATGGTGCCCTTCCCCCCATGCCCGGGTATTCCCCCAGGGATCAAGAAGCATCCTCTGCGGCAGAGGTGTGGTGGGAGAAGTTCTTAAGTTCTTTTCCGTTTATGGATTTCCTGTTTTTAAACCTTCTGACCAAGAAATTGTGAGATTTTGAGAATCACTTTACCAGCAGAATTTCAATTGGCAAAGCTAGGATTGCTCCCCAAGGGGGACGTCCAACCCAAGGGCTTTAACAGAACGTTAGTAAACGTGCTCAGAATGCTCTATCCAGATCAGAAAGAGCAGAGGGCCTGGTGCAAGGATTTTCTAACCCACACGAGCCCCAGGAACAGCGCTGCTGACTGTGCACTCCCTGTTGTGATAGATGCGCTGGAGCCACGGCCACTTGTTGACCTTGTGTTGGGCATGACAGCAAGAGGACCCACAGGGACAGTTTCACTTGGGATGCCACCAGGCTGAAGGACAAACTCCAAGTGGCTTACAGTTTGTCACTGTGGTGGCTGGTGTAACACTGCATGGAGAACAAGATCAGAGCCTGCAGAGCAGACATCTGTCATTTTGGCCTCCTCCAAAGCCTTTTATCCTTCTCCTGGTCTACACTCCAGTTCTTCACTGGGGAAACCACACTCCATCCACTTCAAGTCTTTGTAGTTTAGGGGGCAGGGCCGAGGGGAACTGAAAATAACTTTCAGGCAAGAAGAGATAAAGGTAGTTTCCTGATGATATTGTTTAAGCCAGGGGCTGGCACACTTTTTCTGTAAAGAGCCAATAGTAAATAATTTCAGCTGTCTGGGCCATGTGGATTCTGTTGCAGCTATTCAGCTCTGTGGGTGTAGAGTAAAAGCAGCCATAGACAATATGTAAACAAATAAGCATGGCTGTGTTCCAGTAAAAAGTTATTTACAAAACACTTGGCAGGCTAGATTTGGCTCACAGGCTGTAGCTTATATTAACCCTTTGTTTAAGCACCTTGATCCAGCTGAACCTGAAGCTGACAGCCCTTGTGACTTTTCAATTAATGAACTAGTAATTCTTCCTTTTACTTAAAGTAATTTGAGTTACTAGTGTTCTTGTCAATGCAACTGAAAGGTGCTTTACAATTCACCCAGGTGCAGAGTCAAAGTTGCAGACTAGAGATTGGGTTTTAAAATGGATTTGGTAGGCCAGGCATGGTGGTTCATGACTATAATCTTAGCACTCTGGGAAGACAAGGCAACAGGATTGCTTGAGGCCAGGAGTTCGAGATCAGCCTGAGCAATATAGTGAGACCCCATCTCTACAAAAAGTAGAAAACTTAGCTGGGTGTGCTGGTGCATGCTTGTAGTGCAGCTACTCGGGAAGCTGAGGCAGGAGGATTGTTTGAGCCCAGGAGTTTGAGGTTGCATTGAGCTATGATCTTGCCACTACACTCTAGCCCAGGCAACAGAGGGAGATTCTGTCTCAAAAAAAAAAAAAAAATGGCCCCAGATAGGCAAGAGATAGCTTGGCAATTGAGGAAGCCCCGTATCTTATAGGGCCTGGTCAGGATCCCTAAGAGTTATGACAGGCAGCAGGAGGCAGGACTGCTAAGGTGGTACATCTCAACGAGATTCCACCCAGGAGGGACCTGGAGGGCTGGGAATCCACCTGTCTGAGGACACTGACCATAACCTCCATGACAAGCTGAACAAGAAATGCCCCCATCAGACCAAAGAGAAGCCAGCCCTCTCTTTTGATGAAGAGTAGGGGGGAGATGGATGGTGAAGAGGATGGGGAGAGGAAGGTGACTGGTGACCCCTTGAAATGGGAGCCCAGTGACACCTTGACCCCAGGTTAAGGTGAGACACCCACATGTCCGTGGGGATGTGGGAAGCCCTCTCCACAACGCTTAATCTGGAGACAGCAAAAGATACGGAAACAGAAGAGAGTCTTACCAGGAGGGGGACACCTCCTAACCTGAGTGGTGGTCTGGAGAACTCAGGTGCTGAGGCAGAGGGGTGAGTGTCAGCCCCCATGGGGCAGAGGGAAATCCATGTCACTCGGCTGATGGGTTAGAGGATGGTGTTGCCGAGGACAGACACCCGCACCTGTCTGGAGGCTGTCTGCCCTGTGGGCCACATGGTGTGCCCTAGTCCCTGGCTACCCTTCGTGTAGAAGAAATTTCCATCCCGCCTTATGAAGAAGTAGGAAACTCCAGCCTCAACAGACTTCCAATCTCTTAAGGGGTTGAATCCTTTCCTGGAGCAGGGAGGAGTTGGGAGCAGAGGCACTGTGACTGGTTTGGGTTCTGGGTCTACTTTACCCATTGGCTGGGCAGATGCCACGGGACAGACTATGGAGCAAGAAAGGGACTCTGTTCCCAGGATGAGTGGAGGCTGCAACATGCCAGAGAGTGTGGGAAGGTGGCAGGCCTCAGATAGGAAGATAGGACGAGTTTGCACTAGGAAATGATTAGAGAGAGACTCTGTAGCTGACGCTGTCCACACTCTGCCCATCCATACACCCCCGGATCATTTTTGCAGACCCGCAACCTGAGTGCTTTCACCTCCAACAGCCTGCATCCATCTTCGCCAGAGACTGAGTTCAGGCTCTGGAACCCATTTTAAGGAAATGCACGAAGGGGGTAAGTCACCAGGAATTGACATGGGGTAGGCGCAACTCTACCAGTGACTAAGGGGCCGAGTGTGTAAATCCTGCAGCTCCTCTGCTCCCTGGGCAGGGCCGTCCTGACCTGTGGCCTGCACCAGCCTCCAGTCCCCTGTGGGACTGAGCCCCCTTCCCTTCTTGGTACCCCCCTTGCTGCTCCCCTACTGGCTCTTTCTGGGATCTCTTCTTAAATTACCCACCTGCAAATCCTCCTTTCAGGGTTTGCTTCTGGAGAATCAACCCAAGTAGAACTTCCAACTGCCAAAGCCATCGTCTCCGTGGCTCTGTGAGCAGAGGGCTCTGACCTCTGGCATTGAGTTAGTAACCCCGGTCACCAGGGGTGGGGAGACGCTCCCCACATGTGTGTGGACTCCAGAAACGTTTGGAGTGAACCATTTGACAAGGTGCGCAGCACAGCATCGAGAATCTGGAATGGCTGAAGCCAGTCGGTGCGGGAACAATTTAGCCAGGTTCTCCTGAACAATGCTAGACATTGCAGAATCCAGAGGGGCACCTGCACTCCAGCGCTTAGTGAGGGGAGGAGGAGAGGGAGGCGACCCACAACAGGGTTGGGTTCAGAGGGGAGACAGATGTGGGAGGCCAGAGAGGATGCAGGCCAAATCCGCAAGGGACAAGGCCCTAATTTGAGGGCTTTGGCTGGACACCACTCCCTCGTTTGTGTCTGAAGTGGCAAGTTTGGTCCATTGGGATTTCAGGGTCTCTGGGCATCCCATGGCCCCCAGCAAGGGTCCTACAGCCCCAAGGACAGCCCAGAACAGCCCAGGGCTTTGTGGCATGACACCCTCCACCCTCTCATGCCCTGCAAACATGAATGGATTGTGGCAATGAAGGGCATCTGGGCAGATGGTGATACAGGAAAAGAGCTTGGCAAAGGCCACCTTTCTCCTGGGGAAGGGAAGTGACATGGGTGGGGCAGCTGCTGGCTGGCTGGGACTATGGATTTGCCCCATGGTAGCCACACGTGCCCCAGGGTGTCACCAAAGGCTTCTGCCATCATAGAGGGTCCCCTGTGGGCCAGGCTGGATCTGGCAAGAATGTCCCTGAGCAAAGCTTCAGTTGAAGGCAAAGTCTGGCTACAGAGTGGGTAGAGGGCGCAGTGAGGCCAGGCTTGAGCTGGAAGAGACTCCGGAACACAAGCAAATGGCACACCCGCTCTGCTTTGCTAAAGACCACAAGAATTTCCAGCAGGAGAGAGTGGGCAGATGAACCAAGGCCTCCTACGTGGCCTCTGGCTCAGGATGGGCTGCTACATGCTGCCTTTGAGGAGGAGCATGGGGTAAGAGGCTGGAGCCTCTACGGAAGGCAGGGCAAGGAAGGAAGGGCAGAGAGGAGGAGGCCGTGCAGCTGCCGCGGGCGTTCGCCGGGAGGAACTCTGGAGAGCGCTGTGACTTCTCTGTCGTCTCACAAAACCTTCAGTAACAAATCCACATTATTTGTCACTGCCTTTGGAGTTGGAGTTCTGTTTATTTGGGATACAGCGACATGCGGGGACTGGCCTCAAGCCTGTCAGAGGAGGAGCAGGCACAGCCCTGTGTGGCCTGCACACGCAAGCGACACGGTAAGCCGGGAAATCCCAGAGAAGGTTCAAGTGGGCGTGTGAGAGAGGGCCCTGTGCTTGGAATCCAAATGAAGACCTTGGTTTCTGCTCCTCTGTTTTCCCAAGCAAACATGCTTCCACACAGCCTGAGAGAGGGCCGGTAGCGTGGAGGAGTGGCTCCCGGACTCAGAGAAGGCGCCCAGCTCTTGTCCGGTGGGGGTGGGAGGCAGGGCCTTGCTGCCCTGGCCTGGGGGACATTTCAGGGGACATATGCCTGGGGAAAAGGGGACTGGAGAGTCACCAGCGCTTGTCTTGAATCTGACCCTAGGCCCACGAAGTGTGAGCCCTTTCAGGAAAAAATGGAGGGACTCCATGAGACCCCAGGAAAAGCGGTGGCCTTGAGCAAGAGATGAAGCCACTGTTGAGTGGAGGAGGGACCTCTCCAAGCCTGGGGGGGCCACTGCTGCCATGACCCTCTGTCTCCTGGGCCGGTCAACTGGGGAGCAGACGTGTGTAGGTGTGAGATGCTGGTGAGGTGAACGGGTGGAGAAACCAGAATTATAGCTCTTAGGGCCCCAGCAGTGTCAATGGCTGGTGAAAGGCAGCTACTCTCGGCGAAAGGCAGGTCGTATGCCTTTGCTATGGCTCTGTCATTGAGGAAAGTAAGATAGTTCTGAACAGAAAAATATTTCTTCTTGTTGCTAACATCTGCCAAATGGCTAGACTTATTGCTCTCAATTCCATCACACCCAACATACAAAAAATATCTTGTAACATCAGCATCCCCTTTACTACCTTGAAATAAATGCATAAATAATATTATCTACTATATATATAGTTTCAAATGTCCAACATGTTCAAATAAAGGCCTCACAGTAATATAAAGGAAAAAAAGGGGGGAAATGATATATGGTAACAGACCTCAGGCATGAGGGGACATCATGAAGGGGTCACACGCTTGTATGTGAATGTAAAGTCACTGAACACTGCAGATACATGTGCAGCCTGAGACACTGTGATGTGCTGCCACTAAAATACCTCAAGGGGCTGTGCTCTCCGTGGCTTTCCAAAATGTTGAGCAACTATTGGAAAAGTTCTAAGCAAAACAAAGGTCAATCTTCCCTTGATCTTTGCTGCAGCTGCTGCATTCCTGGAGGGGTGATCCAGGAGGGCAGTGAAGGCGCTCAGGATACTGGCAGGACTTGGGGATGTGGGGAGAGTAAACCCAGGTTCAAAGTCTTCAAAGGATGAGGAGCCATACATGTGCAGACAATCCCCCAGCAGCTACTTGGAAAATTTGTGGAGCACTTTTGGTTTGTCACAATGATTAAGGGGTTCCATTGGCATCTAGTGGTCCGGGTCCAGGGGTGCCAGATGCTCTGTGTACTCAGGACAGTCCTGCACAGTGAAGACTTGTCCTACATCCTGCCTGACTCAGGAAGATCCCAATGGACTTTCATGCAAGTGAATAAGCCTGTTTATGATGATCTGAACCTAGACCGTAACTCTGTGTTACATAAAAACAGTGTGCAGTGTCCTCAAAAACAGTGTGGCCCGGGAGTTCATAGCCTCTAAACTGATGCAGCTGAGGGCGCTGCACATGTACAGAGGGGAGCTCCAGTCTGCGCCTGGGCCTTGAACACAGCTGGGGACTGGGCATCTGGCAGGCCCAGATGAAGAGCTAGTTCTTAATCACCTGAAATCAGATGGGGTGTTCGCTAACCTGCTCTTCAGGATCGGAGGGGCAAAATGATGTGATTGAGTCTGTGTAGCACTTCTGCAATGGATCATTACCACGACACAGAGATCCTCAAAGTATGGGAAAGCCACCTGAGGCCACTGTCCTCAAAATGTAGCTTTGCATAGAGCAGGCAAAAGGTGCCCTGTATTTCTCCACGCCCCACCCTCAGCATGAGGACAGCACCTCCAGGAAATAGTCATTAAAGAGAAGACAGAAGTGACAGGCTGAGAGGGGTAGAGATGCAAAAAGCACTGGCTACAAAAAGTGAAGAATGCAAGAAAGGCCAGGCACGGTGGCGCACACCTGTAATCCCAGCACTTTGGGAGGCTGAGGTGGGAGGATTGCCTGAGCTCAGGAGTTCAGGACCAGCCTGAGCAACACAGCAAGATCCCATCTCAAAAGAAAAAAAAATTAGCTGGATATGGTGGTGTGTGCCTGTAGTCCCAACTACTTGGGAGGCTAGGTCACTTGAGCCCAGGAGTTCAAGGCTAAAGGTGAGCATCAGGGCACTCCACTCTGGGTAACAGAGTGAGGCCATGCCTCGAAAAAGAAAAAAAGAAAATAAAAGAAGCAAGAAAACCCGTTATACAATGAATGTGGCAGTTACTGTGTTTTCCCTGGTAGCACATTTCTTTCTTTCTGTTGGTAACATCTGTTATTCTTTTGGGGAATACCTCTCGGGCTCTGAGACATCCTGGTTCAGAGGTCAAGTAGACTTACAGTTCTCATCTCTGTCACATCCATCACATGACTCTGCCCACTTGACGAGACCCTGAGGGAGAGGTGGACCACCCAGGAATGGCCAAACAGAATGCTCCATTCTTTTGGACATAGCGATAGGTCCAGGGGACCTGCGCTGAACCAGTCTTCAGTTGTCTGGGCCCTGCACACATACAGATGCCAGGAGAAACAAATGCTTTTTTTTCCTGGTGTTGCTAAGCTGAGAATATGTGAATTTGGAACTGTCAGCACCATCTCCCTTGGCAACATGGAGGAAACCTGTCTAGCGCTGGAGAGGATGAGACAACACACAGAGGGGAGCAGAGGGAGCCTGTTGGCACCGGGCAAGGCTCCGGATCCAGCTGTGCATGGTGCTAGAGCGGCCCGCAGACTTCCCAGTTAGTGAGCTGACAAATGCATTCCTCGTGTTTGGATTTGTTTTGTTTTGTTTTCTGTTTTTTCTGTAGCTAGTTTGAGATGGATTGCAAGTTGAAGGAGTTCTGACTTCTACAAATAGCATCAATTTGCCCAGCTAATATTTACTGAGTGTGTATTACATACCAGGCATTGTCTTACATCCTAGAGCTACCACAGTAAACAGGTGAATTTGATCCCTGCCCTCAGAGGGCTTACAGTTTTGTTGGGGAGACAGAATAAAAACAATTCCACAATCAGTTAGTTTGAATAATGATTCTGAGAAGCACTATAAAGGAATGTCTGTAAAATTAAGCTCCACGGGGGCAGAAACCTTAGTCTCTTTTGTTCACTGATGTACCTCTGATGTCTAGAATGATGCCCCGCACATAGCAGACAATAAATACTCATGGGGAAAAATGAACAAAAGACAGAGTTTAGGGGGCTGAAATAGGACATAATGGAGTGTAGGTGGGAGTCAGGGAGAGGTTTCCTGAGGAGGCAATATTTAAGTTGGGCCCTAAAGAACGCAGAGAGGTTGGCTGGGCCATGAAGGCAGAGGGCACAGGGCTCCGTGAAGGAGAAAGACGGAGCAGGTGGGAGGTGAGGCGAGACAGGTGGGGAACACTCAGTGCAGGCTGCAACGGCCATGCTAAGGAGATTGGAGCATATTCTCACAGCTGCAGGCAGCTCTCTAGAGTCGCGAATGGAAGTAGAGAATGCAAAGGGAGAAAGAGCTGAGGGAGAGCAGAGAGACTAGTGGGAAGGCGGTTGTGTTCACCCTGGTGAGAGCTGGTGGTGAGGAGGGCATAGCCAGGAGGTATTTATGATCATGACAATGAAACAGATGGAAGTCATAGTCACATACCCAGTAGAAAATGATTTCCTGGGCTGAGAAATGATCAGCTAAATCAGTCAATGAGTTCCCAAGAAAATCAATAAGGAATTGTATACCAGGACCTATCTTGACAATGAAAACGATTTTTTTCTAAGATGAAGGAAAAATATTACATGGTTCTGTACATGGAACTGGGTTACAAAGGGGAAAACTCGGGCTGGTCTTAAGCTTTGCCTTGGCATTTCTGAATACCAGAAGATGGGGAGCAAAGGTTATAGCTTTGAGTGACAAAGATGGTGACACAGAATTCTGCACCCAACAAGTTGTCTTCAGATTTACAGAGAAGGATGGAGAAATGTGTTCTCCCTAAGTGAACAACTTGAAGACGTACTTCAGCTGCTCAAGAGATGAAGTAAAATTAAGAACTTGGAAATGGGAACACTGTAATATAAAAAACTGGTTACGAGCATTAAAACCAACTAAATATGTCGTAAAAGTTGAACAGAAAATCCATTCTTTAAAAAAGATGTATATGATTGAAATGCAAGTTGGATTTATAAACCCAGAGTAAATTTTAAAAGACTGGGAAACGAGTGAGCAGTGGGCAAGGCAGGTGAAGGTACACTAAAATCATTTGACATACAGCAAAGGAGTCAGGAGATATTGACTGTTCTTAACTTTCATCATCAGAGAAATGTGGTAAATGTAAAAGTCGATCACTAGTAAAATTAAAAACAGGATTACTACCTTTTAAATCACGGGATTTTACAAAAGAAATAGAACATTCTATATAGAAAAAGGAGAAAATAAAGGATTCCTAAGTAATAGAGATGCAATGTGAAAAAAGATTTTAAAAAAAATCTGACACTAAGATCTCAAATGATTTTGATAAAACAAGGGAAATGAGGCATGAGAGGTTGGGTTCCAGTGTATTAATGATGGCATCTTGTTTGGGGGGAGGTTATGAATTGATTTGATTCTTGACATTGACAGAAAAATTTGTTTTAATATTTAACAAAATATGCAAGGACAACCACTAGAAGCATAGAAACAGAACATAGAACTTCCAGACCACAAAAGGAACAAAGAAATGCTATCAAGCCTCCAAAGACAGAAAGTGAAAAAAGAAATCAGAAACATGGTCAATAGAAAACATAGACTAAAAGGAGCAGGCGTAAGTCCAAATACGTCAGTAATCACAATAAACCACTATTTGCAAATGATATGATGGTCTCCCGAGGAAGGAAAGATAATCAACTGTAAAACTATTAAAATCAAGAAAAATGTTCAGGAAGAATGCCAGAAGTAAGGGCAGTGTACCAAAAATCAATAGCTTTTCTATTCATCTGTAGTAATCATTTACAACAACAATTTCAGAGTACCTAGGAATAAACACGTGCAAGATAAGGAAATGACAAACTATCCAATAGAAAGCATGGGCTATGGAGAGTCAGTTTACAGAAAAAGAAAAACAGCCAAAACATGTTCAATCTCCCTAATAATCAGATATGGAAATTGAAACACTATTAATATCAACGGTGGAAAATGGTTCTAGTGATGGTGATAGAATGGGGAAATGGACATTCTTACAGGAATAAAAATTGGCAAAGCATTTTTGTAGGGCAGTTGGGAAATGTTTTAAATTTAAATGCATATGTCTTTTGACCCAACAATTCTGCTTTCAAGAATCTATTCTACAGAAATGTATTGCACTCATGCCAAGATATTCATTGCAGAATTATTTATAATAATAAAAAAGGAGGGAAACAAATACCCAAAAGTAGAGGAAAGATCAATTAAATTATGGTGCATCCATATGTAAGAGAGTGCCAAGAAGCTGCCCCTCTTCTCTGCTTATGTTTAATATTTCACCTTGAAACAAACCTCTTCAGGGAAGGATAACTTTAGTGGTATCCATTATTTATGGCAGTGTACGTTAGATAGGCACCCTTGCCCTAATGGTGAGATGGAGTCTTTTGTGGCTTCATAAAAGCAGGGTTCTTATATATGTCTTTGACACAGAGGCTTGGTCTTTGAGGAGAAGGTGAACTGATTTACAAAGAGGCCCAGGGCCCACTGGAAGGGTAGAGATGGCCATCTCAGCCCCTCTTCTCTGATATTTGAAGTTAGGCAGACCTGGTAAGGTGCAGCCCAATCTTGATGTAGTTCTTTCAGCAGGGAGAACACTGTGGTTTCCAGTGGAGAAATTACTTTGAAGGAAAGTAGAATCTGGCCTCAAAATAAGTATTCAAGAGATCACAGGGAAAGCTATTTGTCTTTTGGCCAAAGTACCTCAGCATGGTATTGTGTCTGGGGAAACTACAGCTGAGTTGCAGCTCCATTAAGATAGACCCAGACCAATGAGGCCATCACCAGAGTAGAAATGCACTCATTGGATTGGGGGACCAGGGTTCAACAGGAATACCATGTGGTATCAACTGAAGAAAAAGGGGCTCTAGCCCAGGCAACAGACTGAGGCTCTGTCTCAAAAAAAGGGGGGTCAAACTCCCCCACTTCCATGGGATGACATGTAGACATAGGCAACTGCAGTGGCCTCCAAGGCACGGTGTCACCACTCCATAATCTAACCTCGTCTCTTACTGCCCTGCTCACTCTGCATCAGACACATCGATCGGCCTCTTATTGGTTTCCTAAACATGCTAGCAGGCTCCTGACAAGTCTTTGCTCTTGCTCTTCCACTGCCTAGAAAGTACTTTCCTCATATTCCACCACCTCTTACAAGTCTGCTCAAATGTCACCTTTTGAATGAGGGCTTCCTGGTTCACCCTTTGAAAAATCGCAAACCCCATCCCCTCCCCGATGGCTAGCACTTCCTATTGTCTTTCCCGCTGAATTCTTCTCCACTGCGTGCTACACTTTAATTATTTGTTTATTTTGTTATTGCTTATTCTGATTTACCACCTCTCACCATCACTTGCCTCCATGAAGGCAACCTTTTTTGTACATTCGGTTCACTGATTTATCCCCAGGACTTAGAACAGTGCTTGACACATAGGAAGTGCTCTGTGCGTATCTGATGAAAGAAATAAATATTAATACGTACTCACAGAAAAACTCTAAAAAAACATATTAAGTTTAAAAAGGTGGATTATCAAATAATATGCATAGTATCATACCACTTATGTAAAAGCAATGTATGTATGTGTTTGTGTGTGTTTATAAGGATAAATGACAGATTATTGTGGAGAGGGGAATGGGATGGGGGTAATTCAGGTGATTAATTTTTTAATTACTTAAAAATCAATTTTTCCTTTGTATATTTCTGTATCATTAAGCAATTTTTAAACATATGAGTATTTATTACTTCTATAATAAAATGGGTAATGAATACCTCTTAATAATGAATATTAAAAGGATAACAGTTCCGGAACAAGGTCTGAACTTTTGGTATTGGCAGAGTGGCTTGTATTAGACTAGTCCTCTTTAAAACAAAAATTATAAATTCTGGCCTAAATATTTTTTAAATGGCTTGAAGCTACTGGAGAAAACAGGCAGAAACTTGAGGGGATTTAATTCTTAAAAGAAGGAAAGCATGCTCAGTGAGATCCACGTTTCTATGGCTTCTCCTAGGGGAGCACTTCCCAGCTCTTGCAGAACGCAGGCTAGAGAACAAATAGAAAGCTGCAGCCGAGGAGTCAGAGGACAGAGAGTGAAGCTGCCAGGGCCGCAGGAAATTGAGGAGGGAGCACCAGGAAGAAGGGAGCTACAGAAGGCAAGCACCAAATCATACATTTTCTTCAAATCCTTGGCTGACCCCCAAACTACACGAGTGAAGAGACTCCAAAAAGATTAGGGGAAAATAACAGCTGGAAGCCTGAAATTGCTGAGCAGAGACTTCAGTACCTGCCCACTTCAGGGGAAAGTGTCTGGAGTTTGAGCTCATTATGTTAGGGGGAGCTTGGTAAACACCTCAGGCTTTCCATTGAAATCCCAGAGGGGCCATGCCCAGGACCAAGAGATTCTCCCTAGGAATAAGGACAAAACTAAAATAAACACATTCTAATAAAGAATAAAAACCAAGCCTCCACTAGTTCCAGGTGATACGCCAGTAATTTAACTGCCTGCTAGAACAAAACTCAACTCTGTTCAAAGGAGGATAATAGAATACAGAATCTCTACAGTGTTTTACCTACAATGTCTTATATGAAATAGCAAAGTGGTACACATATGAAGAAACAGGAAAACGTGACTCTTAGTTAACCAAAAAATAAGATAATAGAAACAAATGCTCAGATATTCCAAAGTTAGAATTAGCAGACAAGATAACTGATACATATGTTAAAGAATACACAGGAAAAGATAAAAATAATGTGTTAAGAGATGGAGAATTTCAGTAGAGATATAAAAATGGTAAAAAAAGAACCACAAACTCTGTGAATTGAATTGTACACTTCAACTGGGTGAATTGTATGGTATGTAAATTATATTTGAATAAAGCTGTTATATATTTTAAAAACCTAAAGGAAATCCTTGAACTAAAAAATACACTAACTGACATAAAAACACTCATTGGTGCTGGGTGCAGTGGCACACACCTCTAGTCACAGCTACTCTGGTGGCTGAGGTGTAAGGATTGCTTGAGCCCAGGAGCTCAAGTTCAGCCTGGGCAACATAGCGAGACCCCATCTCTAAAACAAACCACTCATTGTATAGTATTAAAAGCTGATTGTGGGCCAGGGACAGTGGCTCACACTTGAAATCCCAGCACTTTGGGAGGCTGAGGCCGAAGGATTGCTTGAGTCCAGGAGTCTGAAACCAGCCTGGGCAACATAGTGAGACTCTGTCTCTACAAAAAATTACAAATTAGTTGGGCATAGTAGCATGTGCCTGTGGTCCTAACTACGAGGGAGGCTGAGGCGGGAGGATCACTTGAGTATAGGAGTTTGAGGTTGCAGTGAGCTATGATCATCCACTGTGCTCCAGGAACATGACAAAGATGTCCACTCTTGTCATTTTTATTCAACATTGTACTAGAGGTTCTAGCTAGGACAGTTAGGCAAGAAAAAGAAACAGAAGTTATCAAGAGTAAAAAGAAAGAAGGCCAGGCGCGGTGGCTCACGCCTGTAATCCTAGCACTCTGGGAGGCCGAGGCGGGTGGATTGCTCAAGGTCAGGAGTTCGAGGCGAGCCTGAGCGAGAGCGAGACCCCGTCTCTACTAATAATAGAAAGAAATTAATTGGCCAACTAAATATATATATATGGAAAAAATTAGCCGGGCATGGTGGCACATGACTGTAGTCCCAGCTACTCGGGAGGCTGAGGCAGAAGGATCACTTCAGCCCAGGAGTTTGAGGTTGCTGTGAGCTAAGCTAATGCCACGGCACTCTAGCCCGGGCAACAAAGTGAGACTCTGTCTCAAAAAAAAAAAAAAAAAAAAAAAAAAAAAAAAGAACTAAAACGATCTCTATTTAGAAATGACATAATATTGTTTATGGAAAATCTAAGCTAAAAAACTATTAGAACTAACAAATGAGTAAAGTAAGGTTTCAGGATTCAAGATTATATACAAAAGTCAATTGTATTTCTGTACACTAGCAATGAACTCTGAAAATGAAATTAAGAAAATAATTCCATTTAAAATAGCATCAAAATGAGTAAAATTACTTAGGTATAAATTTTACCAAATATGTGTAAGACTTCTACACTGAAGGCTACAAAACATTGTTGAGAGAAATTAAAGGAGATCTAAATAAATGGAAAAACATCTATTTTTATGGTTTGGAAGACTTAAATTGTTAAGATGGCAATACTCTCCAAATTTATCTACGGATTTAATGCAATTTCTATCAAAATTCCAAATACCTCTTTCACAAAGATTGACAAGATAATCCTAAAATTCACATGGAAATTCAAAGGATCCAGAATAGCCAACACCATTTCGAAAAGGAACAAAGTTGGAGGACTCCCACTTCCCAACTCTAAAACTTACTGTAAAGCTACAGTAACGATGACAGTGTGGCAAAAGAATAGTCATATAGACCAATGGAATAAAATTGAGAGTCCATGGTTAACTGATTTTCAACAAGGATGCCAAGCCCATGCAATGGGAGAATAGTGGTAGGACGATTGGATGTCCACATGCAAAGGAACCCCTAACTCACACCATATTAAAAAATTAGCTCAAAATAGATTAAAGATTTTAATGTAAGAGCTAAAACTATAAAACCATAAAACCCTTCGAAGAAAGGATAGGGCTAAATTTTTATAACATGGGATTAGGCAATAGCTTCTTGGATATGACACTCAAAACACAAAGAAGCAAAGGAAAAAACAGATAAATTGAACTTCATCAAAATTAAAAACTTTTCTTTATCAAAGGACATCATCAAGAAAGTGAGAAGACAAACCACAGAATAGGAGAAAATGTTTGTATTAGTAATTCATATATCTGACTAGGAACTAGTATGTAGAATATAAAAAGAACACTTACAACTCAATAACAACAAAGATAAATAACCCAATTTAAAAATGGGCAAAGGATCTGATAGATATTTCTCCAAAGAAGGTCTACATATAGCCAAAAACCTCATGAAAAGATGCTTGATATCATTAGTCATCAGGGAAATTTAGGACCACAATGAGCTACCACTTCATATCCCCTAGAATGACTATAACAATAATTTTAAAAGGTCAATAACAAATGTTGGTGCAGATGTGGAGAAATTGTAGCCTCATACAATGCTGGAAATGTAAAATTTCATTAGCATTGTAGGATTCTGTGAAAAAAATTTGGCAGTTCATTTAAAAGTTAAACATAGAGTTACCTTACGATCTAGTAATTCCACTCTGAGGTATGTTCCCAAGAGAAATGAAAAATACATCCACATAAAACTTGTAGGTTAATGTCAATAGCGGCATTATTCGTAATAGCCAAAAGGTGGAAACAACCCAAATGCCCACCAACCGAAGAATAGATAAACAAATTGTGACATATCCACACAATGGAATATTATTTAGGCATAAAAAGGAGTGAAGGACTATTCATGTTATAACACAGATAAACCTTGAAAAAGTATGATAACTGAAAGAAGCCAGACACAAAAAGTCAAATATTTTATGATTTCATTTGGATGAAATGTCCCAAATAGGCAAGTCCATAGGGACAGAGATTAGATCAGTTGCCCAGGAATGGGGGACATGGAGAATAAGGGCCAACTGTTACTAGCTATTGGGTTTCTTTTTAAGGTGATGAAAATGTTCTGGAATTAGGTAACAGTGATGTTTGCACAACTTTGTGAATATACTAAAACCCACTTAATTGTACGCTTTAAAAAGGTGGATTTTATGACACGTGAATTATATTGCAGTTAAAAATAAGCAGATTGGATACAACCAAGTAAAAGATTAGGGAACTTGAAGACAGATTGATATAAATAATCCAAACTGAAGCACAGAGAGAAAAAAAGGAAGAGAGAGAGAGAGACAGAGAGAGAGAGAGAGACAGAGAGAGAGAGAGACAGAGACAGAGACAGAGAACAGCTCATCTATGACATGTGAAATAGCACCAGGAGGTAACACGCAGTGAAGTCCTATAAAGAAAAGAGAAATAGAGTGGATTAGAAAACGTTTGAATTTTATTTAAAGAAGTTTTGCCTGCAAATGTTCTGAATTTGATTAAAAATTTATAGCACCCCAGATCCAAGAAGCTCTGAAATCCCCAAGCTGGATAAATACAAAAAAAAGAATCACACCTGTGCACAGCAGAGTCAAACCACTGAAAACTAAAAGTAAAGAAAAAAATCTTAAAAACACCGAGAGAAAACGGACACGTTATATATAGGGGAACAATGATAAAAATGCCAGCCAACTTCTCATTTGGAACAATAGAGTCCAAAAAAACAACTGAATGACGTCTTTAAAGTGCTGAAAGTAAAAGATCATCAACCTAGACTTCTATATCAAGTGAAAATATCTTTTAAAAATGAAAGTGAAATAAAGTCATTTTCAGATGAGCAAGAGCTAAGAGAATTCATTGCCCACAAACTGCACTACATGAAGTACTAAAGGAAGTTCTTCAGGTGGAAGGGAAGAATTACCAGACGGACAATCGGATCTCCAAGCAGGAATAAAGAGTCCTGGAAAGGGTATATATTCATTTAAATACAAAACAACTTTCTTCTTTCCTAAAATCTTCAGAAGTCAATTGTATGTTTAAAGCAAACAATAACAATGTAACATGGAGTTTATAAAATACGTAGAAGTAAAACACATGACAACAATAGCATAAAGTATAGGGTGGGATAGAAATGGAATTACATCATCGTATGTCCTCGTACATGTGATGTGTTATAATATTAGTTCAGAGTAGGCTATGGTGGTAAGTTAAAGGAATATTATAATCCCTAGAGAAACCACTGACAGTATAAAGAGGTAGAGGTAAAAAGCAAACAGAGTCCAAAGAAGGTATATGCATAGTCACACAGCACACAAAAAGATGCTCAACATCATTCGCCACCAGAGAAACGCAAATCAAAACCACAATAAGATACCATTTCATACTCACTAGGATGGCTACAGTGAAAAAGGCACATAATAACAAGTACTGGTGAGGATGTGGAAAATTGGAACTCTCCTACAGTGCTGGCAGGATGTGAAATGGTGCAGTCACTGTGGAAAATGGTCTGGCAGTTCCTTAGAAGTTTAAAAACATAGTTACCATCTGACCCAACAATTAAACTCGCAGGTATACACCCAAGAGAAATGAAAGCATGTTCACATATGTACATGTATGTTCACAGCAGTGTTATTCATGATAGCCAGCAAATGGAAACAACCCACTGTCTATCAACTGATGAATGGATAAATAAAATTTGATATCCATATAACGGAATATTATTCGACAATAAGAAGAAATGAAGTACTGATATATGCTACGACATGGATGAAGCTTGAAAACATTATGCTTGATGAAAGAAGCCCTACACAAAAGGCCACACGTTGTGTGATCTGTTTATCTGAAATGTGTGGAATAGGCAATTCTGTAGAGACAGAAAGTAGATTAATTGTTGACAAGGGCTGGAAGAGGGTTGGCATTTGGGGAAAGGGAAGTGACTCCTAAAGGGTATGGGTTTTTTGGGGGAGGGGACATAATGAAAATGTTCTAAAATTGATTGTGGGTTGGGCACAGTGGCTCATGCCCTGTAATCCTAGCACTCTGGGAGACTGAGGTGGGAGGATTGTTTGAAGTCAGAAGTTGGAGACCAGCCTGAGCAAGAGCAAGATGCCATCTTTACAAAATTAGAAAAATTAGGTGGGCGTGGTGGCGCAGGCCTGTAGTCCCAGCTACTCAGGAGGCTGAGGCAGGAGGAGGTTCACTTGAGCCCAGGAGTTGGAGGTTTCAGTGAGCTTGATGACACCACTGCACTATAGCCGGGGCGACAGAGCAAGACCCTGTCTCAAAACAAACAAACAAAAAATTGATTGTGGTGATAGTTGCATAACTGTGAATATTCTAAAAGCCACTGAATTGCGGAAATAAAAGAGAAACAAATATTAGAGAAAAATCAACAAAACCAAAGCAATATAACAACCAAACTATTGATACATGCAATAACATGGATTAAAACTTAAGAGCATGCTAAGTGGAAGAAGTCAGACCAAAAGAGTATAAACTGTATGTTGCCATTTATGTGGGGATCTAGACTATGGCCTGCCGGCCAAATCTGCCCCAATGCCTGTTTTTGCATGGCCTTGAGTTAAGAAAGAATGGCTTTTACCATTTTTTAAGGGCTGTAAAGGAGAAAGAGGAAGAGGGCAAGAACTGGGAGGGGGAGGAGGGCTGACAGAAATTGCATGTGGCCTGCAGAGCCTAAAATACTATCCGTTCCTTTACAGAAAACTTTTCCAACGTACGATCCAGACAAAATTAAGCTATTGCGATGGAAATGAGAACAGTAATTAGCTCTGGAGGTGAGGGTGGGAGACGACAGCAACAGGGCACGAGGGAACTTTCTGTGTGATGGAACTGTTTAATATTTTGATTGTGATGATTACTTGCATGTGTATTCCTGTCAAAACTCATCAAAATCTGAGCTTTTTATTGTACATAAATTGTACCTGAATAGAAGAATCAGGTCTTTTTTTTCCTCGTGAGTTGTATCTACTGATTAAAATAAAAAAGCATCTTTAAAAAAACATGTTTGACTTTTCCCCCATATCTTCCCTTGTAAGTGGGATTGATTTTTTTGAATAAAGAGCTTGCTTCTAGAGGTCTCCTTTGGTATTTTTAGCTTGATTGAGAGCTAATCAAATAAAAACCAGTGTTTATAGGGCTTCAGAAATTATTTTTTTCTTTGAGATTGTGCTTCCCAAGTAACAATTTAACATGATTGAAAATATAAATTTATGTTGTGAAAACTGCAACAGATGTTTTCTTTTAAATGTCTGTCTGTCTATGCGTGAATGGGGCTGAGCAGTGTATAATGCTCTCCATTTGTATTAAAATTTATGAAAAACACATGGTAAATTGTTTTACAACATGCTCTGTTTTCCCTCCTTTGGTATGAATTTGGCTGATACAAAGTCGACTTGATCTTAAAACTGATATTACACTCTGTTCCAGTATGATTTTGAAAATCCAGAGTTATGAATTCATTCTTCTTTCAAAATTATGCATTTTGTGATACAAAAGGTTATTGTCCTACCTGCGTTTGCTTCATCTATACGTCAGGAGAAGACCTAGGTCCCTCTTCCCTCTTATCAAATGATAAAACTGGGTTGTTAAAAAAAACAGCACTTTGTTATGGAGATTTTGAGAACTTTTTGATTTCTACTTAAAGCAATGCACAGTAAAAAACCCAGAGCCACTAAACCAGCCAATCATATTATTTTATTTTAACTTGATAAAATATTTACTAAATATCCCTAATTTTATTTCAGGGATATTTCACTTAAAAGCAGATTTCCGTGACTTCTTTATGTATCCAGCTGGCAATGAGCAATAGAAAACAGGAGTGAAATATTGTTTTAAAAGTTGATTCAGGCCGGGCGCAGTGGCTCACGCCTGTAATCCTAGCACTCTGGGAGGCCGAGGCGGGCAGATTGCTCAAGGTCAGGAGTTCGAAACCAGCCTGAGCAAGAGGGACACCCTGTCTCTACTAAAAGTAGAAAGAAATTAATTGGCCAACTAAAAATATATAGAAAAAATTAGCCGGGCATGGTGGCGCATGCCTGTAGTCCCAGCTACTTGGGAGGTTGAGGCAGGAGGATCACTTGAGCCCAGGAGTTTGAGGTTGCTGTGAGCTAGGCTGATGCCATGGCACTCTAGCCCAGGCAACAAAGTGAGAATCTGTCTCAAAAAAAACTTCCAGTCTAAAATTTAGGTAAAGTGATTCTGGGTTTGTAGTGCCCCCAACTGCCTGGTGGAAACAAAAATAAATCTTCCATGAAGGAACACATTTTTATCCAGGCCTTGATTTCCACACCTAAATTTCTAAGGAATATGAGTTCACACACATAAAAAAAAAAGTCTTGAAACATAAGCGACTGTGTATGAGAGTCAACAGAAACAATACGAAGCAGAATCAGACATGTACATGTGACAGCTGTCAGAATTATCAGATCATTTCACAGAGAAGCAACAGACCATCAAGAGAGAGTAGGCAGACTTGAAAAGAAATCAAGTAGAACTTCTAGAAATTAAAAAGAAAATGGGAATAAAATAGCCTAAAGAGTAGTTTATACACAGGTGGAAAGAGAAGATAAATCTGGGAAACTGCCCAAAATACATTAAGAAGAGATGAAGATAGTGAAAATATGAAAGGTTAAAGAGACATGGAGGAGTGAATAAGAAGAACAGGAATTCTAGAAGGAACAGGAGCAGCAATATTCAGAGATTGTGGCTGAGAACTTCAAAAATAGATAAAAAGATGCTAATTATCAGTATCGGATTCAGAGAGACAAACAGTTCCCAAACAGGATAAATAAAAATAAACACACATTTGCACACATCTTAGTGAAACTGGAACACCAAAGATCAAGAGAAGAGAGAAAAGACAGATCATGACAGGGGGATAATAATTAGACCAAAATCCAACTTTTTAACAGTCACAATGGAAGCTGAAAGATGGGAGAAAAAGTGGCTGGAGAAAGTAATTGTTCAATTGTGTGCTCAGCAAAATCTTCACTCAAGAGTGAGGGCAAGGTCTTTCTCCACTCGTGGAGACTGACCCATTCCACTCTCTCTGGAATGTAAAAAAGAAAAAAGAAAGAGTGAGGGCAAAATATAGGCATTTTCAGGTAAACAAAAGCAGAGTGCACTGTACGTACTTTCAATTGACTAAAGAAACTGCTAACTGTTAAGTACAGGAAATACTCGTCTTCAGCAGTCATTAGGGAAATGCAAATTAATGCCACAATGATACCACTACACACCTGCTGGAATGGCTAAAATTAGAAAAGATTGACCTTAATCAATACTGGGAGAAAGTGGAGCAACTGAAACTCTCATGCACTGCTGATGGAAAATATACAGTGGTACAACCACCTTGGAGAACAATTTGGCATTTTCTTAAAAAGCTATACACACACCTACTGTGTAATCCAGCCATTACACTCCTTGGCGTTTACCTAAGAGAAAAGCAAATATATGCTTTTCATACAAAAGATGTACTAGTGTTTCTAGCAGCTTTATTTGTAATAGCAAAAAACTGGAAACAACCCAAAGTCCATACACAGGTGAATGGATAAATAAATTATGGATATCCATGCAATATAAATTTCTCTTGCAATGCAAAGGAGTGAGCTATTGACATATACGAAATGGATACACTTCAAAATTATTATACAAAAAGAAGCCAGACCAAAGAGAGTACAGGCCGGGCGCAGTGGCTCAAGCCTGTGATCCTAGCACTCTGGGAGGCCAAGGCGGGAGGATCGCTCAAGGTCAGGAGTTCGAAACCAGCCTGAGCAAGAGTGAGACCCCATGTCTACTAAAAATAGAAGGAAATTAGCTGGACAACTAAACATATATAGAAAAAATTAGCCGGACATGGTGGCGCATGCCTGTAGTCCCAGGTACTCGGGAGGCTGAGGCAGGAGGATCGCTTGAGCCCAGGCGGTTGAGGTTGCTGTGAGCTAGGCTGATGCCACAGCACTCTAGCCTGGGCAACAGAGTGAGACTCTGTCTCAAAAAAAAAAAAAAAAAAGAGTACATATTGTATCATTCTATTTATGTAAAACACTAGAATATGCAAACCAATCTTTAGTGATGGGAAAACAGATCAGCGGTTACCTGGAGATGGAGTAGGGCAGGGAAGAGCGAGAGAGAATGATTATCAAGGGAAATGAGGAAACTTTTGTAGGTGATGGGGATATTTCAACTGAGCTGCTGATGACGTGAGAACTTATCAAATTGTATACTTTACGTAGATATCAAATTCTGTTCTTAAATATATAGTTAATTGTATGTCAATTATACTTCAATTAAGTTGTAAAAAAAACAAGAAAGAAAGAAAGCGAGAGACAGCAAGAAAAGGAAAAAGAAAAGAACCTGAATTCAGTGATGTGCTGGAGCCCACACAATTTGAACATCTCTGTACACCACATTCAGTGGTGGGATAAGTGGAATAAGCCCTGGCAGGAGTAGTCACACACGGAAATTGACCAGAGTTCAGACTCCCCCCATGGAGTGAATGTCTCCCTAAATTTTTTTCTGACACTCTTACTGTTTATTTTTCTTACATTTAAGTCTACCATCTTTCTCTTTGTTTTGTCTGTCTCATCTGGTTTTTGTTCCTTTATTTCTCTGTCTTTGCCTTCTTTGGGACTAATCATTTTTTATAATATTATTCCAACTTTTTCCTCCCCGCATTGCCCCTTGCCAGGATGGGGAGGGAGCAGGAAGAGCGCATGCTCTCACATGCGTTTGACTGGGAACCAAGCACACCACTCACCAGGGAACGCAGACAGAGAGCACCATGCCGCCACTTGAGAGCTCCACAGTAGCAGCCCCAGTGGGATGTGTGTGAGGAGAGACCCAGCTGTCCAGTAGCTCAGTCCACACAGCCCCATGTGCCAACCAGCACAACAGGCCCCCAACCCTGTGTGCACCCACGGTGCTGAAATCCACAGCCCCAAGAACTTTTGTGCCATGTGGAGGTCCAAGGTCCTAACCTTGTTAGTTTTACATTCTTTTCTTATTCTTTTAGTGGTTACTTTAGAGATTGAAATAACTCCTTACATCAGTATGAACTCATGTTTAGCTTAATATAGACACAGATGACTACATATAGAAACGTGTATATATATATGTGTCATATCTATATTTATATGATATATATACACACACATATATATATGTGTATGTGTGTATACAAGCTAGTGTGCACATATATATTTCCTTACTCTGTCAGCTGAGAGGGCCTGGTAGCACCCACTTCTATAATAACAGAAACCAGGGCTCCTTGGAGAAATGGATGACTAAAGTTGGGACAGAAAATATACAAGATGGGCCTGAATTATCTGGCAGTGCCAGAAAGTAAAGAAATGTTTAAAAATGATGAGGGTATGTCAAAAGGACACAGGAGTCAAATGAAAGAGCTCCCCATGGACAAACCTAGAAAATTTTGAACAAAAAAAAAAATAAGTAAAATGGTACTGGATAATAACCCGAAGTATGAAATAAATATCCATGAGTCCATACTGATATAAATGAACGATCGAATATATAAATAAATGGGAGAGGAGAAATCTCCCTTGCACAGCAATTCCAAATAATTTATGTGGATACTCTGCCCTCAAGGAGGCGGGAAATAACTTCCCACTCCATAAGTGTGGACTGTACGTAGCGTCTTCCTCCCAAAGAGCATAGTATGGGGAAGAAGAAAAAGAATAATTTTACAGCGGAGAAGGCTGACAAACGCTACCTTGGCCGGGTGATCAAGGTCAACATCCGCAGTGACAGGTCATGTTGACAGCATGTTCCCCTCGACAGGGTGTGATGAAAATGGCTCCTTACCACTTGTTCTTCCTCGTCCCCAAAACAGATAGCCTCAATCTAATCATAAGAAAAAAACGTCAGACTAACTCCAGCTGAAGGATATTCTACAAAGTACCCAACTAATACTTCGGAACTGTCAAGGACATCAAAAACAAGGAAAGTCTGAGAAACTGTCACAGCCAAAAGGAGCCTACGCAGACATGACAAGTAAATGCGATGTGGTATCCTAGATCAAATCCTGGACAAAAAAAAAAAAAAGGATATTAAGTAAAAACGAAAGAAATGTAAATAAAGTAGGAGCTTTAGTTAATAATGTCTCAATATTAGTTCATTAATTGTGACAAATATGCCATAATAATGTAAGATGTTAATAACAGGGGACACTGGATGCGGGATACATGGTTACTCTCTGTCCTATCATCTCAGCTTTTCTTTAAATCTAAAACTATTATAAAATAAAAAGCTTATTTAAAAAATATGACTGATTGGCTCACTAGAGTTTACCTTAAGTTAGTTCTTTTATTACTTCTCAAGCAGTAAAAGAAACTTCCAACAGGTTAGCTCCATTTATCCCCTCTCCCCCACGTTTTGTGCAATTTTTGCCACCTATTTTACTCCTGCGTATGTTTTAAACTCCACAAGACAATATTGTTGTTGTTTTGAAACAATTGATTTTCATTCAAACACACCCACCGTCTCTATGATACACGGCAAATATATATACGAGGACCCACTCCCCGCCCTTCTCCATCCTGTGTTGTCCCAGGGAGCCGACCTGCGTGGATCATGCCAGTGGGGCTCAGGTAGTGCAGGTCCCCTGAGCTGGCTGTGTCCCTCGGTCACAAGTCATTACTTCTCTCCAGTTGGCCCACTCTACAGGAATTTCCTTCTGGATTCCAGAACCCACTCCCTCTCTTCATCCCTTAAGGCCGAGGGGTGTTAATAACTCAGTGTCATTACTTCTGGGTTACCACACTGTCCCTTGTGGGTCCCCCACACCCTGTCCAAACGTTAACAAATAGCCCCTTCACACGAGCCGCCTTGAATTATACTAATCTCAGTGTGCCATCTGTTTCCTATTTGAACTCGGACTGATGTAGGAATTGTGGATCAGGAAAGAGTCCCTCAAAACGGGATTCTGGAGTTTGGTTGCTCATATTTTCAGGAGCACAGTGATAACCTTGCTGGGGAAGAATTAGGAAACGAGTAAATCTATGGCGTGTGGTGGCGTCATCATTACTCAAATTATCAATGGTGGGAGCGTGTGATAAAATGCAGCGAAGGGCGAGGCATTAAGAGATCGAGTGGCTCTGGCCCTCGATTGCCATGGCAACAACAGTGACTACAGAATAAGTGAACCAGCTGGATTCTTTTTACCATCCTAAAAGTTTATATAGGGAAAAAGAGAAAACCAAAACTACGGAAATATAATACAATTAAAAGGACACACGGAAAACCAGAATGCCGTTGCCGTGGTGGCACTGAAAGAGTCCCTTCTTTCCAGTAATTGCAGTATGACTAAGAACCGAGCCTAGGGTCTGAGCGTAAGGGTTGTAGATTTGCAGCATCAATTCAGTGCACGACCCTGCCAAGTCTGCTATGCCGAGGCACGGTTACTGGCAGGAGGAGTGGGGCCCTAAGATATAGGAAGGGGACACATCATGCCCAAAGGAAGACATGCTGAGGCTGAGAACTTGAAAACTCCATTCTCCCCTGAACCTCTTATTCTGACCAAAGGAACCAGCTCTCCTTTGCATAAAGGCCTCACAATACTTGTTCCCTCCAATTTTCCTCAGTCCCCATCTCCCTACCCCATCACTTTCAGGCCCATATAGATGGAGAAGTATTAATGCAAGGCCTGCTCCAGAAGAAGATGGCTCATACACTTAAAGAATTACAAAAGCTTGTCTAGCGGGTAGTCAAGGATCTAGGGGAAAGGTGTGGCAGTGGACTGTGAGGATGTCAGACAACCGGTTCTCTAGGTGTGGTCCCTGGACCAACAGCATCAGCATCACCTATGAACTTGGTAGAAATACAAATTCTTGGGCCTGACTTTGGATCTATAGAATCAGACACACTGGGCGTGCGGCCCAGAAATTTGTGGTTTAATAATCTGCCCCAGATGATTCTGATTCTCACTGAAGTTTGAGAACCATTGATATAATAGAGCCATTATTATATAGATATAATAGAGCCATTCCCATTTTCCTGTGTAGCATTGCTACTCAAAGCCCTGGTCCCAGACCAGAAGCACCTTGTGTCACCTAACAGCTTATTAGAAAATGAAGAATCTTAGGCTTGACCCCAGACTTGCCCAACCAGATTCTATATTTAAAAAGATCCCAGGTGATTTATATGCGTGTGCAAGTTGGAGAAGCCTGTGTGCAGCAGTGGCTCTTGAAGGTCTACAGATGTCAGACGCACCACACTGTGAGAACCACTGTACTGCATACACCTGCCCACTTCTCCCTGACCATCACCCCCCAGAGGGCCTAGAGGACACTAAGGTATTGTAATAAGAAGTCCTTGAAGAGCTCAGTGGTGACTGTCATTTATAGGCTGGAGATGACAGTTGAGGGTAATGCAAAGGAATTGGGTTCCTTGATCTTAAAGGGAGTGATGGGATCCCAGGGTGGAAGAGGCAAGGTGGTCTGCTTGACTGTCAGAGATGAGGTGGGCCCACAGCAAGCCACAGATTTACAATGGCAATTAGAGTGTTTTGATCCTCAGGGAATTATGGCAAGGATTTCTAGAAACGGAATAGTTGGGCAGCCTATGAAGGTGCTGCTTGACAAATACAGATGAAAAATTCTAGGTTTCTGGGTAGAAACTGGAGGGGGATTCAAGGCCTTTTACGTAATTCCCAGACCTAAGTCAGTTGCTAGACTCAGAGACCTTTGACTGAGGAAGGACCCTGCAATGCGGCTACAGATGTGTACTGTATGTCTTCCCCAAAGCCTTCCTCGAATGGCCTGCTGCCATTTACTGGGTTAACTATACACCAGGGAGAGGGAAATACTAGACCCTCCCAAGGTCAATAGATATTGCCTCTGAACTCACTCTGATCCCTGGAGCCCTGAAGTGCCAACATGATTCTCAGCCAATGAGGTTTGGAACTTGTGAAAGTCAGGTGATGTATGGAAGGACTCTTAGACCAAGTCTGTCTAATACAGTGTCCGTGGGATCCTGTGCTGACCCTGTGTTTTCTCCCTCACTCCCAGAGCGTGTGGTGAAAAGAGAGATACTTCATAGCTGGCAGAATTCTTATACCGGTCCTTTGACCCATGAGATGCAGGCTATTATGGTGAGAAGGAGGGCAGAGTGGAAGCTCCCCAAACTATTGCCCCTCATTTCTGACTCACCACACCGAGAAAGTCAAAAGCCACACTTCAGCCCTGGGGAAATGACGGAGATTAGTGCTACCATCAAAAACTTGAGATGTGCGAGATTCCCAACACATCTGCATTTCCCTTACTCATCTGACCAGCACAAAAGCCAGATGGGACATGAAGAAAGAGGTCTTTGTAAAGTTAGTTAGGTAGTGATGTCAGTCACTAGAGCACCAAATGCAAAATCTTTGCTCTGGTAGTTCGACATAGCCCATGACACCTGGCATTCAGCTTTTGACCTGGGAAACGTTTTCTTTTCAGGAAAAGCTGAAGCAGTTTACTTTTACATAGTTGGGCAAATAACATGCCCTTATCCTCCCTTCCCATCCTGCACCTGGGTATTGCAAGTCTCTTCTTCTCTGTCATAATATAGTGTGAAGGGAACTCAATCATCTTGATATCCTACAGGATGGCATCCTGGTTCATTACATTGATGGAATTATGCTAACTAGACCTGAACAGTGGGAAGCACCAAGCACTCTTGATGCCTTTATGAGACATGTGTGCCTGAGGTTGAGAGGTATACCATATAACTGAAGTTTTTAGGAGCTCATTGTCTGGGACATCCTTCTAAAGTGAGAGACAAGTTGCCCCCTCTTGAATTTCACAGCATGATGACAGAAACACACTTGGGTTGGAGGAAGGCCACCTTGGACCCCTCCATCTTTTTTTTTTTTAAAGAGACAAGGTCTCACTGTCATCTAGGCTAGTGGGCAGTGGTGCAATCATAGCTTGCTGCAACATCCAATTCCTGGGCTCAAATGATCCTCCTGCCTCAGCCTCCTGAGTAGCTAAGACTATAGGCATGTGTCATCATACCCACCCAATTTTTTTTTAGAAAGATGGGGTCTCACTATGATACCCAGGCTTATCTTGAACTCCTGGCTTCAAATGATCCTCCTACTTTGGCCTCCCAAAGTGCTGGGCCTCCAACTTTAAGGGAGCAGAGCTTTGTTCTCATGTATTCATCTTCTTTGCCTGAAGTGCTTCTTCCAGCATCTCTTGTAGACTTACAGAATGCCTTATCCTTCACCATGGTATCAAATACAACATGACCTCTGATAAGAGGACCCATTTGACAGCATGAGAAGTATGGCAGTAGGCTCATACCCATGACATTCACTGGTATTACCCTGTGGCTTATCACTTAGAAGCAAGTAGCTTGAGAAAATGGTGAAATAGATTATTAACGGCTCAGTTACACTGCCAGCTGGAAGACGGCACCCTTCAAAGTCTGGGTGGTCTCCCAAACAGGATACAGTATATGCTTTAAGTCAGAAGTCAGTGTCTGGTGCCCATAACCAGGGCACTTGGGTCTGAGAACAAAGGGATAGTGGTAGGAGTGGCCCCTCTCACTATCATACCTAGTGGTCCACTTGAAGACGTTTTGGCTTTGCATCCTTGCAACCTTAGGCTCTCAGTGGATCTGAAAGTCCTAATGTCCAAAGTAGTAATTCTTCCAGCAGGGCAAATGATCCTGGTTCCAATGAACAGACTGATAAGAAGCTCTCTTTCTTGGCTGGGTGACTGATCGTGATCACTGGGGAAAGTTGTGTTGCTGCTACACAGTACGGGCAAGGAGGACTGTGTTCAGGGCACCCCTTAGTCCTCTCTTGCGCTGAAGTTCCAGTGAGTAGAAAACTGTGACAACCCAATAATGTCAAAACCACCAAAGACTCAGATCCTATAAGAATGAACATTTGGAGCATCCCGCCAGGTAAAGAAATCCATTCCATGGAGGTGCTGGTTGAGAACAAAGGGAACCTGGATGGAGTGGTGGAAGAAGGCAGCGATCATTACCGATGCAGGCCCCATTATGGGGTGCAGAAATGGAAGCTGTAAAAGCTGTGTTTTATGTTACCTTACTGTTTTCTCCCCGTATTAGTTTTTAGTGTTGTATAACAAATTGCCATACACTTGCCTTAAAGCAATACCCATTTATTAGCTCACAGTCTTGTAAGTCAGTGGTCTGGGCACAGCATACACGGCTGGATGCTCTGCTCAGGGTCTCACAAGGCTAAAATCAAGGTGTTGCATGCATTGTCATCTGGAGCTCAGGGTCCTCTTCCGAGCTCGCATGGTTGTGGCAGAATTTAGTTCCCGTGGCTAGAGGACTGACGCCCCCCCTTCATTCCTGGCTCTCAGCTCTGGGAAGCTCGCACATTCCTTGCCCCAGGCCCTCTCCATCTTCAAGGTCACAGTGGAGAATTTCTCATGTATCAAACCTCAAATCTCTTCCACCAGGAAGAGCCCAGTTCCTTCTAAATGCTTACCTGATTGGGTCAGGTTTACCCAGGACAATCTCCCTTTTCCAGCTGATTTAGGACCTTAATTACATCTGCCAAATCCCTTCCCAGCAGTCCCGTGATCAGTGTTTGATTGAATAACTGAGAGAAGGTGCGTGTGCTCCAGGGGGCAGGAATCTGGGGAGGTGAGCTCCGAATTCTGCCTACCACACCTCTCCTCACTTTTACCCAACTCCTTATTTGAAGAACACCAGCGGAAGTAATGCTTTAGGTTTCAGGAGGGAGTGTGCCAGATTGAGATCACCTCCTGATAAAACAGTAGCCAGTGAGACTTTGTGCAGCCCCTTTGAGGAGGACACGGATTTTTCACCCAGATAAAAGGTAAGAGTCAGGGCCGCAGTGGCTCATGCTTGTAATCCCAGCACTTTGGGAGCTGAGGTGGAAGGATCACTCAAGGCCAAAAGTTCAAGACCAGCCTGAGCAAGGGTGAGACCCAGTCTCTACAAAAATATTAATAGAAAAATGAGCCAGGAGTGGTGGCATGCCCCTGTAGTCCAGCTAGCAGGAGGATTGCTTGAGCCCAGGAGTCTGAGGTTGTAGTGAGCTATGATGATGCCACTGCACTCTAGCCCAGGTGACAGAGAAAGACCCTGTCTCTAAAAAATAAATATAAGAGTATATACTGAGGGAGGAAAGAGAAGAACTGTGCCAGGTATTTTCTGTTTATCCCTCTAGATCTCTCCTCCCCCTCTCTCTGCCCAAGTAGGTGGACCCATGTTGATTACACCAGCAGGTTCCCTTGCCCTTTGGCTCTGCTTGGTTGATCTAGTAGGAGAGTAGAGGGAGGGAGGAGAGGAAGGTCAGGTTATTTATTTCTCAGGCTTCCTCCCAGTGGGCTTGCCTCAAGCCGCCTGTGTCCTTCAAGTGAGGGCTTCTGCTTCTGCATGGCCCCCTCCTCCTGGATTTCAGCAACCCCTACCCCAGCTTCAGGCCTCAGAGGACCTGGGTTGGTGCAGCGTCCCATGTGTCTCCCCTATGCCTGCCCACACCTTTCTGAATAGTCCTATTATTAAATCTCCTGAATTATCCTAATTGGAGTATGCCATCTGTTTTCTGTTTGGACTCTGACTGATTCAAGAACCTATTAAGAGATAGACACAGGAGTGTGGCAGATGGAAATACAAATATTACTTTTATTACCATCAAAGCTGATACTGGACAATATTGCTTAGGTCTGCCAGGCCAGCAGGTTTGCTAACATCCCATCCCTGAGGTCAGCCCGGGGAGGCCCTGCCCCTTTGAAACTCAAGGGCATGGAGGAGCAGAGCAGGACAGAGGGGGTTGGGGAGATGCAGCTGAGCCTGGCATTTGGGCTCCCCCTTTCTGCCGAAGTCACCTGCCAGTTGAGTCACTCGCTCTGCCCAGGGGAAGACTAAGAAGCGGGGCCAGAGGCCAGGAGACTTGCTCTGGAAGGGCCCCTTTCACAAGGGAAGAGGAAGCCTGATAGTGCCACATTTTGAACATCGAATGACACTTTAAATAAAATCAAAAGATAAACAAAAAACACCCAAAGACTTAACATGTAGAATTTTCATAAAGAACTACAAACTGATTAATTAACAACACTGACAATCCAATGGCAGAGTAGACAAAGACCACAAATAAGCAATTCGCAGAAGAGGGAATAATAATGACGGCCCATAGACATCTGGAAAGATGTTCAACCTCAGTAATAGTCAAGGACTTGATCTCCTAACAATGTTTTTTTCCACTTCAGATTGGCAAAATTTCTAAAGGCTGATGTTATCAGGTGCTGGTGGAGATGTAGGGAAACAGGCACTCTTGCAGGTGTCAGTAGGAATGTACATTGACAAGGCTGAAGAGCCAGTTAGCAGTGAGTTAGAACTTTCAGAGTGCATACTCTCCGACCCAGCAAAGCCACTGCTGGGGATCTAATCTGCAGAAATACTCATATTTGTATGCAAAAAAGAAAGCATAAACAAGGATGTTTCTTGTTTGTAATAGTAAAGATTTGGAAGCAATCTTGTAATCTATCAGGAGGGAAATGATAAGATCTTTATATTTTGGAATAAAATACAGTTAAAAGACTGGCCAGAAGGAGAGAGAGTAGTATAATAAGGTAGATTGATTTTATATGGTTTTTTTTTCAAGGAAAGACTTCCTATTTATACATTGTTAAGGGGAAAAAATAAGTTCCAAAAATATACACATAACACTAAGGGTATTTTTCATGGGTGTAAAAAGTAAACAAGGGAAGTATAGGATTCTGTAGTACGGGTTACTGAGATTTTTCAAAATTATAAACTAAAAGAAAACTTATTTTATACTTTACCCTTTGAGCTATACACATGCTGCTTGTACTTAAATAGGTTTAAAGTTTGCATGTTGTTGGCCGAGCAATTAGTTAACGTTCCCGTAGTTAAGACTACCAAGAGCCTTGTGTGTTACTAACAGCACACACATGGAAGGGAGGGGCACGAGAAGGGTTTCTGGATGTGCTCCAACCACCCAGTAATAGAACAGAAACTAAAGATAAAGGGCCAGTTATAGGAACTTCCTTTTAAAGATAAGGATGTATAACATGGAACAGCAAATATTATCATATTCTTCCAAGAATATGGATGATCGCTCATGCAAGCACAAATTTTGTAAAGTGATTCAATACTGTTTTGTATAATGATGTTATTCAATGTACTATGTGTGTGTGAGAGATGATTCTGTTTAAATCTGCTAAAATTTTAGTTATAGAGTTCTAATGTGGATGTACCACGGATATTCCTGTACGAATGCTTGGCTACAACAGAAACCTATGAAAGAAAAATTTACCCAAGATTTAGTTTTCTTTTTGACACTGTTACAAGCTGTCATGAATCCATGTGTTATGGACTATTGCTAGTAAAATTGAGTAAAGTAGGAAAGTTAAATTCTGAAGCCTTAGAAATGCAGGCTCAATGGCTCAAAAAATAATAATAATAGAGTAACACTTGAATGTTAATATTCTTAAATCTAGACAGCTGTAACTGTCTAGAACAGTGAACACATGGTTAACACCCAAATGAACACATGGCTGGGTGTTAAAATAAATAACATGATATATGGAATCTGATTTGAGGATACTGTATAAAAATGGCAGAAAGACTGGTAGCTCAAGAAAGTTAAATAGAAATGAAGATGCTCTTATATAGAGCAAGGTAGGAAAGAGTTTAATGAAGATTGGGTGAAACAAAAAATATTAGCATAAACGCATGACTTTGAAAGACAGATTCCCTCTTAGACACTGAAATCCCTAAGTTGCTGTGGAGTCACCCAGCCTACTGCTACAAGTTATATGAAATTACATAAATTCATGAAATGCTATAAATATATAGCCCCAGAGTTCAGGTCTTTAAGTTGATTTTTACCAAGAGAACCAAGTATTACCTGAAATATGCACAATGCTGGATTTTCAGTTGGGAAAAGAAAGTTAGTTCTGGGACATCTTGACTTTGGAAAGAGTTAAGATGGAGCCAGAAGGCCAGGCTGATTGATTCCTCTATAGCGACTCCAAGTCCTAAACATAATGCTTCTCTCAGTTTTCCTTTGCCACTTCTCTCTGTACATTATCTTTATTGTCTCTGGCTGAGTGTCTCCACAAGTATGGTTCTATTAGGAGGGAGAAAAGAGGGAATAGATGTTGGCTAGGCCGCCTGCAATGTCTATAACAGGTATTATGGTTGGTCCAGCTTGGCCCAGGTGCCCACTCATTGACCAGTGACTGTGGCTCAGAAGAAAGAATCCCATAACATGGCAGCATCCGTTCATACCTTACGGTGACGAAGTAAGTGGTGAAAGTGACATAGTTCCCTCAACAGGGGAACTGTTCCCAGAAAAAGATCCTCTATCAGTAATCTATCGCGGCTAACAAATTACCCCCAAACTCAGTGACGTAAAACAACAAATATTTACTACTAAGAGTTTCTGTGGGTCAGAAAACCTTGTGTGGGTTAGCTGGGTGTTTCTGACTCAAGGTTTCTCACAAGACCGTGATCAAGGTATTGGCTAGGGTACAGTCATTTTGAGGCTCAGTTGAGGGAGGATCTGCTTCTAAGCTCACTTGTGTGGCTATTGGCAGGCCTCAGGTTCTTGCCAGCTGTCGGCCAGTGTATTAGTTAGCTTGGGCCGCTATAACAAAATACCGTAGACAGGCTTAAACAACAGGCATTTATTTCACACAGTTCTGGAGGCTCGGAAGTCCAAGATCAAGGTGCCAGCAGATTTGGTTCCCCGTGAGGGCACCCTTCCTGGCTAGCAGATGGCTGCCTTCTTGCTGTGTCCTTACATGGGAGACAGAGAGAGAGAGAGAGAGAGAGAGAGTGAGTTCAAGTCTCTCTTCCTCTTCTTACAAGGACATTAATACCATCATGGGGACCCCACCCTCATGACTTCATCTAAACCTAATTACCTCCCAAAGGCCTCACCTCTAAATACCATCACATTGGTCGTTAGGGCTTCAACATATGAATTTGGGGGGGGGGCACAAACATTTCAGTTCATAACAGCCAGAGTTTCTTGACACCTACGTGTGTCTGTCCACAGGGCAGCTGGCAAGGCAGCTGGTTTTCCTCCGAGCAGGTGAATGAAAGTGAGAGAAGGCACCTAAGACAGAAGCCACAGCCTCTTTGTAACCTAATCTCTGAGGGGACATCATGCCACTTTTGCCATATTCTATTTGCTAGAAGTGATTTGCTAGGTCCAGCCCATGAATAAGGGAAGGGGAGTACTAGGAGGCAGAGATCACTGGGGACCATTTACATCTATCACAGGTTCTGGGCAGATAATACAATAAACAACCACTTCACTGAGCCTTGACAAGTTGAGTCTAAAAAAGCAGTAATTATAGTCCAAAGTATACAAACGATATAAACAAGCTGAGTCTGTAGAAAAACCTTGAGATCATAATGACACCACAATGAAGATGTTAATATATTAATAAAATGTGCTAACAGGTGGTAATAATGCACACATACATGTAAGCTATAAAGAAGAGTGATGAAATTAACATACACGACTGCACCACTCAGTGTCAGAGAAGGGATAGCTAACACTCTCAAAGTCTCCAAAGCCATCTCTTCCCTCCCCCTCCAGAGGTTACCATCTTGTTGAATTTTGTGATCATTTTTCACTTTATCTTCTTCATTGTTTTACCACAGATGTTTGTATCCTAAACAAGATATTGTTTGATTTTCCCTGCTTTTGACTTTCTATTCATATAAATGGAAACATACTGTGTGTATTTCTCTGTGATTTGCTCTTTCTCTCAAGATTATGTTTCTGAGATTTATCCATTTGATGCCTTCACACCAATGTTTTCAATTTGAACCAAACTTCGCTAAGCTCTTCATATATTGCTTTAGCACAAGAGCAAACTCAGTATTATCATTTGAGCCACCAGCTTCCTCTTTGCTTTTATATACAGCACTGTATGACTATACTACAACTCATCTATTAATATATCTGTTTGTAGGGACCTTTGGGTTAGTTCCATCTTTTTGCTGCTAGGAACATCACTTAACTTGTTTCCTGGTACACTGTGCAAAAGTTTCTTAAGAGAATACACTTGGGAAAGGAACTGTTGTATCAGAGGCATATCAGCTTTAAGAGATAATGCCAAATTGCTTTCCAAAGTGGTTGTAATGATTTACACTCCAATCAACAGTGAATAAATGTTCCAGTTGTTCCAAATCCTATCCAACATTTGATATTGTCTTTTTTATTTTTGCCAATCTGGAAGTTATAAAGTGGAATTTCATTGAGATTTTGATTTGCATTTCACACATGAGTTGTAATATGTTTACCGCATTGGCAAATGCTATCCAGTGATCAAATGAGACTCTGAATTATATACTCAAGTTTTAGCCATCATCCATGCAGCTACTTACAAATTCTTGTTACTCTACCGTCACATCTATACAGATTATTTGGTTAAAAGTCAAATGCAAAGAATCAACATTTGTGATAATAACTTAGAGTAATGCCTGTGTTGCAAAGTGGTATAAGACATAGAAGTCAAATGGTGAATAAAGCAAGTAATTTTTATGGACATTGTGTTTGTTATGTATTATTTTGGTATATTATGTGAAAGTGTCGTAGGGGAATTAAGGGGAAGAATGAGTCATGTACATCTAGTTTATACATCATCTGTGCTGCACTAAAGGATGTACAAGGAAACAAGGGATAGACCATTGGGGGTTGGACAAATTTTGTCCCTGAGACAGAGCCCTGCAGATGGTGGTGCTTTCAAAGTCTTAAATAGAGTTTGCATACTCAGAAATTTACAGGAAAATATTAATAAAGGAAATATTTCCCTTAGATGTTACTCTGTATTGTCAACTTTGGATTGTAAACATGCTAAAGTTGGGATTGATTAAAATGTTAAACTTAGTGAGGTCACATCCTAATTGAACTATACCCAAGAAACACGTTCCAGGACAAGCCAAAGGTCCAAGTATAAAGCCAGCTGCACATGGGCAAGAAATCAGGTGATCAGTAGTAACTGGTGGCAGTCTGTTCTTAGAGGTGGAGCTTGGACTGCATGGATCAGCCTGGGCCCCAGGTGTCTGAGTGGACCTGACCTGGCATGGAATTGAGCACTGACAGAACAAGCAGTGGAAGCTGGGTGCTCCTAATGTTGCACTTTGAGCTTCTCTGTCAAAGATATCACAGAAAATAGATCAAGATGACTTTTACTCACGTATTGTTGGAATATAAATTTACATTTTTGAAAGGAAATTTAGCACAGCCATCAAGAACTTAAATATGTTCCTATTTTTTGACCATGTAATCTGTCCATAAAAACCTGCCCACTCAGTTGGGTGATTATAGATGAAAGCAAAATCATTCTAGTTATCTCAAGAAAAATTAAGAGTCTGTACAGACACAGAAACTCAGGAAAGTCTAAGCATCCCAGCCTGGGGAAGTGCACAGACCTGGGAGCAGCTTTGGGTTTGGGCAGGCTGGGGACACCAGGGGTTTCTCATGTGCTACCTCCACTCACAGGACTTGGCCACCCTCCTCCCTGCTCTAGCTTTCCTTTGCCATCCTCCTCCTGCCCATTTCGTTTCTACAGCCCCGGGTCATTTTCTGGCAACACCACCTCTCAAGTTGACTCTCAGCGTTTCCTTGTTTGAACTCCTCAGAGGGGAATCTGGCCAGATGGTCTTTCCAAACTACGTGAGAGGCCTTGACCCTCTGTGGACTGGCTGCCCTTGGAGCAGATGTCCTCCCGTTGTCCAATCAGCTGAGGCCAATACGGGACAGCCCACCTATAGCCGCTCAGTGCGGTGACCAGTGACGGTGGCAGTTTTCCTTATAAAAGACAAACACTGAATGAACAAAAGCAGTAATGGACATCTCTAGAAAAGGAACCTAAGAAAAAGATTCAGCGATGGGAGACTAAGAGGTGCATTAAAGTGCTCTTATAGTATACGCATGCACACTATCCAACGACACAGTAGTATGATAATTTTGGGTTAGCTGGGTGTGCAACAATGAGCACCTAATGCTTTGACTTTGAAGACTATCGAAGAACACGAGGAAACGCTCACAAATATTACATAAAAAACAAGCTATCACACTGCGTGTGCAGTATGATCAGAATTTCCAAAAAAAATTGTACATTTATTTTTTAATTTGTAAGAGAAAGTTAACGGGTTAGTGTTGTGATAACTGGTGGTATAAAAGTTCTTTATTTGGTAACACAGCTTTCAAATGTTCCTTAATGAACAGATACTGTTTTTACAATTAGGGGAAATGCTAAACACTGAAGCGCCGTTCCTTAGTTTAAGCCGGCCCGGGGAAGCCACGCTCTCCGGCCCCGTCCCGCCCCTAGCCCTCCCCACTCTCCGGCCCCTCCCTGCCTTCCCCCTCCCCTCCGCAGAAGGCACTTGCCCAGGCTGCCCCGGTTTTTGTGTGTGTGTGTTTTTTTTTATTTCAGCATATTACGGGGGTACAAATGTTTAGGTTACGTGTGTTGCCTTTCCCCACTTCTCCCCCAGTCAGAGCTTCAAGGGTGTCCATCCCCCAGATGGTGCACATCGCACTCATTATGTATGTATATACCCATCCCCTCCTCCCCCTCCTATCTGCCCGACGCCCAGTAAATGTTATTCCTATGTGTCTACTTAGGTGTTGATCAGTGAAACCCATTTGCTGGTGAGTACATGTGGTGCTTGTTTATCCATTCTTGGGATACTTCACTTAGTAGAACGGGTTTCAGCTCTATCCAGGAAAATACAAGAGGTGCTATATCACCATTGTTTCTTATAGCTGAATAGTACTCCATGGTTACATATACCACATTTTATTAATTCACTCGTGTATTGATGGGCACTTGGGTTGTTTCTACAACTTTGCAGTTGTGAATTGTGCTGCTATAAACATTCCAGTGCAGGTGTCTTTTTTATAGAGTGTCTTTTGTTCTTTTGGGTAGATGCCCAGTAGTGGGATTGCTGGATCAAATGGTAGATCTACTTGTATCGCTTTAAGGTATCTCCATATTGCTTTCCACAGAGGTTGCACTAGTTTGCAGTCCCACCAGCAGTGTATGGGTGTTCCTATCGCTCTACATCCATGCCAACATTTATTGTTTTGGGACTTTTTAATAAAGGCCATTCTCACTGGAGATAAATGATATCTCATTGCAGTTTTGGTTTGCATTTCTCTGATGATTAGAGATGTTGAGCATTTTTTCATATGTTTGTTAGCCATTGTTCTATCTTCTTTTGGAAAGTTTCTGTTCATGTCCTTTGCCCACTTTTTGATAGGGTTGTTTGATTTTTTTCTTGCTGATTTTCCTGAGTTCTAAATAGATTCTAGTTATCAGCCCTTTATCGGATATGTAGCTTGCAAAAATTTTGTCCCATTCTGTAGGTTGTCTGTTTGCTCTTGTGACAGTTTATTTGGCTGTGCGGAAGTTTTTACGAGGTTTTACAAGTCGTTTTTCTAGCCCCAAACAGCACGCGTGCATTCGGAGGGCCAGCAGAGGGCTCCAGCCGCGCTTGCTGTCCCGCCTGGCCCCTGGGGCTCCCGAGGGCTCAGGGCACCACCTCCCGGGCGCACGCCCTCCGCGCCCCGCCTGCCGCCTTCCGGTCGGCTCGCGGACTCTGCCCGGCCGGTCCTCCCGCGGCATGGCTCCGCTGCGCTTCTCGGCCAATCTGTCCTGGCTGTTCCCCGAGCTCCCCGGCCTCCCCGCTCGGCTCCGGGCCGCGAGCAGCTCGGGCTTCGAGGCCGCCGAGGTGGCCTGGCCCTACGCGGAGCCGCCGGAGGCGCTGGCGCGCGTGGCGCGGGAAGCGGGGCTGCGGCTGGTGCTGATCAACACGCCCCCGGGTGCGCCGCCGGGCCGGGTGCGGCGGGGGCAGGGCGGGGCGCCCGAGCCCGGGGCTAAGGCCCGTTCTTTCCACAGGAGACCAGGAGAAGGGGGAAATGGGGCTGGGGGCCGTTCCCGGGAGACAGGCGGCCTTCCGAGAGGGACTGGAGCAGGCTGTGCGTTACGCCAAGGCTCTGGGCTGTCCCAGGTATCCCTCTGCCCTACCCCCCTGTGAGACCCATGACCCTGGCGCAGGTTTGAGTGAGGGAGAAGAGGACGCCAGGCCCGAGACAGAAGTCAGTGTGAGCGCACTGGCCCTTCTCGGCCCCTGTGGTACTGGTCCTTTGTAAATTGCCTTTTGTGTTTTATCTGTGTGTGTCACTCTGTTTGCCACGCTTTCATGCTTATAGCATGCCGAGACCCCACGCTGGGAACCCAGTCTGTCCAGGGAGATAGCAAAGTAAATATTCCCAGCAATCCATTCAAGGTCGGGCCTATTCAGCAAGCTGTGTGAGCAGAGTAGACACCCGGCAGTGATGCTGGAACTGAGTGTTGAAGGAATGGGCGTTTTCTTGAAGGGCAGGAGGTAAAGAATATTCCAGCCAAGGATGCTGTAGCCAGAGGCAAGAGGAAGCTTGGTGTGTTCAGCTGAGTTCCTGAGGCTGAAGATGTAGCCTGCTGGGGCTGGGAGGGCCTGGAAGTCTGCTTGAAGCTGGATGTGGCTGAGAAAGATCAGGACGTGATGGGAGGAGGTGGAAGGCTCAAAGGGGGGCTATCAAATGTCAAACCCTGCAGAGCCAAACAGGCTGAGGAGGAACTTGCAAGAGGAGATCATTACTGGTGAGTGGTGGGGGCAGAAATTGGGTGAGAAGAGGCTAAGAAGTAGATGCAAGGAGAGGAAGAAGAGATGAACTGCCTGGAATACTGGAGAAAGGGCTAAAATAACTTTGGAAAGAGAGACTTTAATGTGCTTATCAGGTTGAGAAGGACCAAGGGGAAGGAGAAGTTGAAAGTCCAGGAGGCAGGAGCGATGGGTTGACCCAGAGATGTCTGGGAAAGGGCTCGGCCTTAGGCTGTCACAAGAGTGTCTCTGAAGGTGCTGGGAGGCGCAAGCATCATGGCCCAGGTGGTGCTGGACTGGAGACCTGGGGAGATAGATGGGTGAGGGCTGGCCCAGTCAGAGAGCATCCTGGAGCAGGTGCACAGAGTCAGGGGAGTGGCCTCCAGTCCTGTCTTTCCCACAGGATCCACCTGATGGCTGGCCGAGTACCGCAGGGGGATGATAGGGCAGCAGTCAGGGGTGAGATGGAGACAGTTTTTCTGGAGAACCTGCGGCACGCAGCTGGGGTTTTGGCTCAGGTGAGACAAGTGGAAACACATACGTGTGTGTGGGGGCGGTGGGTGTGGGTGGAGAAGGGGGCCCACAAGTGAGGCACTGGCCCAGGTCAGAGGGACAGGTGAGGGTCTTGACCAGTAACTGCTAGGGGACAAACCTGGGGAGGAACTTTGTTCATAGCATCCAACATGGTGCTAGGAGAACCTCGTGGGACTGCTGGAGCCCATCAACACCCGTGTCACTGACCCCCAGTACTTCCTGGACACGCCCCAGCAGGGTAGGACTCCAGGCCTGGGCCTGTCCCTGTCCTCTTTGGTTCCTGTGGTCCCCTGAGTCTCACGGCCTGTCCCTGGCTTCTCCCTGCAGCAGCAGCCATCTTACAGAAGGTTGGAAGACCCAACCTCCAATTACAAATGGTAAGTTGGGGGACAACTTCACAGAGGGCCCATGTGCTCCAAATCTGGGAAGGACGGTGGGGGCCTGAGGGGTCTCTGACTCTGGTATTCTCTTCCCCAGGACATATTCCACTGGCAGATCATGGATGGGAACCTGACAGGAAACATCCGGAAGTTTCTGCCCATTGTTGGTGAGAGGGTCCCTCCCTTGGCAACTTCCAAGTCTGTTGTGCTGCCTCCTCTGCCTCCCACCCTCTCAACCCCCACATCTGTCTCCAGGGCACGTGCAGGTGGCGCAGGTCCCGGGCCGAGGGGAGCCCAGCAGCCCTGGAGAGCTGAACTTCCCCTATCTGTTTCAACTGCTGGAAGACGAAGGCTACAAAGGCTTTGTGGGCTGCGAGTATCGGCCTCAAGGTGAGGGTGGGGTGAGGCTCCAGGGGTGGCCCTGGAGGGACAGGTGTTGGATGGGGGCTGTTTTTCTTCTTGTGGGGTGAGATGCCACTGCCTCTCTCTCCCTGCAGGAGATACAGTGGAGGGCTTGAGTTGGCTACGTTCATACTGGGATAGGCAGGGCCACCCACAGGCTGGCCAGTGAGGTCCTGCACACCACCCACCCGCCTCTCGGAGACAGTGAGTCGGCATCCCAGGTCTTCCTCTAAATTAAAGACGATCTGTGGAATGTTTCCATATATCTGTGTTATAGGGGTCGGGGGGTGGGGGACACATAGTGTCTAACACTTCAGTTTCTCTGGGTTGCTTCCCTCCCCTTGAGAAGGGACATACAGCTCATGCTCAGATCCTCCAGCTGGTGCCAGGGTTGCCGTGGAGACAGGAGAGCTTTGGAGCCCCCCTCCTCACTTGAGGATGAGAAACCAAGGGTCTGAGAGCAAAGGGACTTGACGGTGGTCACAGGTGCTTCACATGCAGAGCTGGGATTGGAATAAGGTGTCTCATCTCAATGGCAGTGTCCAGCAGTGATGCCCAAGCGGGAAATGAAGACCAGAAGGCTCTGGAGGGGCAGGTGGCTGACAGTGAGCAAAGCCCAGGGGCAGGATTCAGGCAGGGGCGTCTAGGGGAGAGTGCTTGCCACCCACTGGGGGTCAAGAATGCCTGGGCCTCCACCAGGTGAGCAGGAAGGAAGACCCCCTTCTGGAAGGGCCCAGGGTGGTCTCAAGAGAATTGACCTGACCTTCTGGAGCCCTGGATTGGTCAGCAGCTCTGAGTGTTTGGAGAGGGCAGTCCTGCTGCCAGGCTGGCGCAGCAGACCCCCAAGACACAGTCAAAAAGCCTTTGGTGTCACTCAGTGTCTGGGCTTGCCCTGAGGCCCAGAAGGGCTGGCCAGTCCCACCTCAGGTGGGCAATCTTGTAGATCCATGATCTGAGGAACAGTGACATTCAGTGGTCCACTCCCTCAGAGGAGACGGGTCCACAGGGTGAAACAGGCCGTGTTGATGACGGACTCCAGGTGGTGGTAGGTGGAGACCAGCTGGGCAGGTGGGCTCTCGCTGTCCTGGGGCTGTACTGGGAAGGGCTCTCGGAACACCACCGTCAGGGACTGTGGGGAACACAGTAGGGGTGCGGTGGTGAAAGGAGGGCATGGGGGGGACAGGAAGCAGGGCTCAGGGAGAGTGGGCACCCCAACCTCCGTGGGCTCTGAGGTGGAGCATTTGCAGTACAGCTTCCCACTAGGCCGACACAAGGGCCCCCGCCCCTGTTCTCACCGTCTTTCCCAAGTGGGAGTCCAGAAACACCAGCACAAAACAGTCAGTGAACTTCTGATTCAGTACAACCTGCAGCGAAAGACATGAGAAGGTGACAGACTTGTGTCGCCTCTGGAGGCACAGACCCTCCGTAAGGCATCTGTGGAGATGGGAGGACGAGGAAAGGCCTACTTCCATCACCAACCTAACCCCACCTGCATCCAAGGTCACTCAGGAAATGGCTCCAAATTGAACCTCAGCCTCATCCTCCCTGGGCTGCTAGTCAGCCTGTCTGAGCATCACCAGGATGAGGGGCGCACTTCATTCTTGAGGCCCTGCACAAAGCCTGGCACCCTAAAGCCAATCCGTGTCAGAGCATGCTCTAGCCCTGGTGCAACCCCTTGTTGCGCCCCTATCCTGGGCCTCTGATCTCCCTGGTGCTCAGCTGTATGATCTATCCCTGGCTGATTTCTCCTCCCACTGCTTCAGACAGCACCTGTCCACACAGCTGCTGTCTAGACCTCTCCTGGGCTCCAATCCCCAATGCCCACACACCTTGCAGACAGTGAAGATCCTCATGCATCTCAGACTCCACTTGCCCCAAGCGGGATGCGTTGTCCTTTCCCCAAATCCTCTTCTGCTCTAGCCTCCCCGCCACCCACAGGAGCACCCGTCTGCCCACGCCCACTGACACTATTATAGCCTTATCCTAACTGACCCCAGCCTCTCTGGATGATGCCCCTGCACCCCAAAACACACATCTCACATCACTGCACTGCAAGACCCCTCATCAGGCTCCAACTCCTACTTTCTCATTTGAAGTCTTTCTCAAATGCCTCCTCTCCTAGACCTTGGTTCTTACTGGGCCTATCTCTCCAGTGTCTTTTAATTCCCCATGCTGTGCCCACGACCATAGCTTTTTCCTACCTGTCTTTTATTTTTTGTTTTATTTATTTATTTATTTTTGAGACAGGGACTCATTCTGTTGCCCAGGCTAGAGTGCAGTGGTGTCATCACAGCTCACTGCAACCTTATCAAACTCCTGGGCTCAAGCGATCCTCCTGCTACAGCCTCCTGAGTAGCTGGGACTATAGGCATATGCTACCACACCTGGCTAATTTTTCTATTTTTCATAGAGGTGGGGTCTTGCTATGTTGCTCAGGCTGGTCTTCACCTCCTGGCCTCAAGTGATCCTCCCACCTCGGTCTCCCAAAGTGCTGGGATTATAGGCATGAGCCACCATGCCTGGCCTCTCTACTTGTCCTTTTTACTGTAGTGGTCCCCAACCTTTTTGGCACCAGGGACTGATTACATAGAAGACAATTTTTCCATGGATCAGGGGTGAGGGTGGGGGGCATGGTGTGGAGCTCAGAGCGGTGATGCACGGCTCATTTCCTAACAGGCCACAGACCGGTACTGAGCAGTGGCCCGGGCGTTGGGGACCGCAGCTTTACAGCAATGCTTTCAAAATTTAATACGTACACAAATCACCTGGGGAGACTGCTATTATAAAATGCAGACCCTGAGTCAGTAGTCTGGGGGGTGGCCTGAGTGTCTGCATGTTGGCAAGCTCCCAGGTTATGCTGATGCTGCTGAGGACCACACTTTGAGTAACAAGGCTCAAAGCCCAAGAGGTCCTTTCTGGGACTGTAGCCTCTGAGATTAACCCCTGATGAAGTGCTGAGAGCACCCTGGGTTGTCAGTTCCAGAGCTTGGCCCTCAGGATCTCAAGCCAAGGTCTATGTTCTTGGTGAGTTTGAGGGCAGAGCTCTCAGTTTCTTCTCAGCAAATCACATGCTGTGGACTTGGTGCTTGAAGCTTTTCCACATACCTGTGTGGTCCCATTCCGTCTAGGCCTCCCTCCAGAGCAGAGCTTGTCTGGTTAGGCTGAAGGGGCATCTGTCATCTCTGATGAGGATTTCTGCTGTGTTTCCCCTTTCAGGGGAGGGTCAAGGGGACTTACCAGGTACTGAGTTCCCAAGTCTGGGCTCTGGAAATGGCGACAGCTCTGGGGGAAGCGGCTTAGGAGAACCTTGATCAGGCTCTGGTACCAGGAGACCGTCATGGACAGGAAGCAGTCCTGGGAGAGGGTGCACAGGCCTGAGTCTGCTGTTCCAGTCTCCTCTGAGACTTCCTGTGCCCTCCATCTTGGCATCCATCCTAGCTCTTTCTGGGGCCCACATCCCTTACCAGCTGGGGGTCGATGTCCCCAATGGATTTGGCGTGGACTGCTTCTAGGAGCTCCTCCAGCTCTGCCAGGGCCAGGCGCCCTCCTAGCCGCAGTCGGTCAGGCCCTGGTGGCTCCAGCAAGAAGAGGCGCTTCCAGAGGGTGTCCCGGCGGCAGTGCCCTCCAGCCAGCCGTACCAGCTGTGCCAGCCTCGCCCGTGCCATGCCCACCTCTGCAGCCAGTGGTGGGAACAGAGGAGCTGGTCCAGGGCCTAGAACAAGCCCTGAGCCCTCCCCAGGGCTTCCAGCTGAGCTCCCAGGAGCCTCTGGCTCAGGGGGCAGTCTGGGTGGCTTCCGGAACCGGCGCATGTCAGCAGTGAGTCTGGGGAAGAGCTCTCGTTGGCTGGTGAGCACCACAAAGAACTGCAGCCTGGGGTGGGGAGAAGGGCAGGAGAGTGGTGGTCACAGCAAGGGACACACAGGGCAAGAGCAAGGGGCAGGCTGGGAAATGGGGCATGTTCAAGGTGGGGTTTGCTGACCGCAGAATGTGCCGCTCGGCCTCTCCTTGCTCCTCAAAAGGTGCAGCACAGTGACAGACAAGCAGAGACACATCAAAGTCATCCTGGTGGCGAAGTCCCTCAGAGTCCAGGTAGGAGCCGGAGCTGTGCAGTGGGGGTGGGGGAGATGTCACCTCTCAGGTTCTGATGAAACCAACCCCACGCCTTCTGCCAGGAAAACATGGGTCTCCCGACTGCAAGCACGGCTCCAACCTCAGCTTCCCCAGAGTGTGTGCGGGGTGCCCCCCAGCCTTACCTGTGCCACGCTGACACCAGGGCATACTCGTTATGTTCTGGGCCCCCTGGCCGGGCCATACGCAGTGGCTTCATGTGGTAAGAGCTGGCGTGGTCAGCCACGTAGTTGTACAGCTGGTGGGCAGCAATGAGTGGTGTAGGGAGTTCTAGTGTCCCTGAGGGGCAAGTGATAGGAGACAGCAGACCCTAAGCTGGGACAGACACACTGATGGGATGGGTGTGCGGACGGGAGTTGCCAGGGCTCTGACTGGTAGGCGGAGTGGCTTTGCTTTCTTGGGGGATTCCTGAGTTCCTGTGGAACACTGAGATGGGACTAAAGTAGCTCAGAACAGAGAACAGGGTACATGTGACATAGGGTCCAAACTTTGATATGAAACAGATTGTGAGGAACTTAAGATAGAGACAGACACAGGACAGAAACATGGGGACACGGTATGTGTGACATGAGGTGATTGACAACATGGGACCACTTATTCTAGAGACACCTTGTGGCCTGTTCTTTTCTGGGCTCACTGGCTTGTCCTAGGACACTGACCTTGGTAAATGTGATTGCGGCCGAAGTGGGGTCCGTCAGGATGGTGGGCCAGGAAGTGTCGCAGGAAGGTGGTGAGGTGGTAGCCGTGCCGCAGCACCAGGTGGGCGCCCAGCACGTGCTGGTGCACGAGGCGCAGGTGGAAGTCGTAGCTGAACGAGTGCACGTGCATCAGATCCCGCACCTTGTCACACTCCTCTGTGAACAGCATGGACAGCTGGGGAGGTGGCAGCAGGGGACGGGGTTAGAGTGTGGCAGCACTGGCTGCCCCGTACATGTTTCCCTCTTTCCATGGGAAGAGGGAGCACAACAGACTCCCCCTGTTGCTGTGGGCCCAGAAGCCCCTCTGCCAGAGCAGTTTCCACGGGAGGTCCTGATCTAGTCTCACTTTTATACTGTCTTGTGTCAATAACTCCTAGTTTACACGAAACTATGGCCATTTTGAGAGACTGGGCCATTTTACTCTGTCTCCCAGGTTCCACTGGAGTGTGGCACAGATGCTAGATGACCACAGGCCAGGCGCTGTGCTGGACTGCCTTCTACCTTGGTGCTACAGCTGAATACAGCTCTGGACTGACCACAGGGTCAGACCAGCCACTGGTGTGGTCACAGCAGCAGAATGAGCACTGACCTAGCCAGGCCACAGTGCCTGGCTAATCACTTGACCAGACCGCCCACTGCATTACTCTGACTGCCCGCCAGATGGTCATGGGCCACAGAGTACTGGGGTACACAGCCTGTGCCTCGGCCTCGTTGGTCCACACTATATTCCTTTGTCCCCACCACATACCTGAGAGTTGACAGCCTGCCCCATTGGGATCCGGGAACATTCCAGGGCAAACTGTTTGACACAGAAATAACAGCCCTAATGGGAGGGCGAAAATGAGGTCAGGAGGGCCAGAGACAGGTGGGTCTCGCTCTCCCCACTCAGTGCTCCTGCTCACCTGGAAAGCCAGCTCCATGAGGATGATGCCCCCAGGCAGTGCCCGCTGCAGGTGGTAGGTGGTGACCGGAGAGCCAGTGCTCTGAAGAAAGGAAAAAGGGGACAAGGGTTGGCGGCTCATCAGCCTTGAACCAGCAGGGGGAAGTCCCTTGGGTCCCCGCCTTTAATGGTGTCAGTCTGGGATCAGTAACCTCAGTACATCACTCAGGGTCACTGACCTCAGGCCTTAGGGAAATAATTCCACATCAGTGACACTGGTGTCTAGGGCATCGCTGACTTCACTGTTATATGACAATGAGTTACCTTGGGGCTCCCATCAGCCTTGGTTTTTGGGCAGGAGAAGGAGCCTCGACCCTCAGTTCCAAGGATAGCCATGGCCCGCAGCCGGCTGGTGCTGCAAAAAGGAGGAGAGAGGAGAGGATGGGAAGGCAAGTGGGGTGAAGGGTTATGGCTATCAGACCCACAATTTGCTCTATGTGGAATCGTTTGCAGGGGAGGGAACAGGTCCACAGAGGGGAAGGACTTGCCCAGGGCCCCACAGTGAGTGAGTGGCAAGGCTGGGCTGGGCTGGCTTCCCTAGACCGCAGGGCAGGGCTCTCCACAGCAGCCGCTACTTCAGGGGGAGGTGAGAGCAGGTTTCTCTACTAGTGAGAGGGTACGTGCAGGGCAAGACGGGGTGATGCAGGTCTAAGATTTAATTAGGAGAATTCAAGGAGATGCTTGGTGCCTGGGTAGGCACTTTGCTCGGAGGGGAAAAGCGACTCCTTTTTGGTTGGAGGATGGCAGGTCCAGGGTTTCACAGGCCTGCTGCTCTTCATTTCTTAACTCAGAGGCAAAAGAAGGGGAGCAGGGAAGAGACTGGGAACAAGGACACAAGAGAAGGGGTCAACCCATTCCTCACACCAAGGGGCTGGAAACCACCACAATTCTTGCTGGAGGTCAAAGCCTCTGGCAGAAGAAATGTCCCATTTAATCTCCAAGGAGATCAGGACAAGACTTAAGTAGCGATTAGTGACCATTAACAATTGGTGAGAAAGGAAGGCCTGACCTTAAATTTTACTCTAGAAACACTTTTTACCCCAGTGTCTTGTTTTAAAAAAAGAATTCAGATTTTAAGGAAAAACATAACTGAATGGCAAGTATGCAAACTAATCTTTTAGAGATGCTCCCATAGCTGGGAACAGGCTGTCAGGAGCAGCAAGCCTCGCAGCTCCTCCTCAGCGTACTACGAGGGACCGGCCTGGCCACTGAGAAAGGAGCGGCGGGCCCAGGAGATGCGGGCAGGCCTCTCTTCCTAATGCCCAGAAAAGAGAGGGAACCCTGGGAAGTGGACAGCTGGTTACATACAACAAAGGAATCAGAATTGGCTTTTTGCCCCCAGGGGTGTCTTGAGTAGGGAAGAACTACATTTTACGCTTACTAGCTCGAAACGGTGTCCAACTAAAAACAGAGGAAGAAAATGTCTCGATAAACACAAATTGAAGACACGAAAGTAACTATGTACTGTGAACAAATCATTTTTCCCATATAGCCACTGGGAAGGGGCTGGGAACACAGAGCAGGGGCCACAAAAATGTGAATCTGAGATTTGATACAGGATGGGAAAGATGGTTGCAGAGCTGTCCCTGAGCTCAAGGGAGATGGAAGGTGGTGACAGGGGCTGCCTATTTCCCCAGACTCAGACCCGTCAGTATTGGCCAGTGGGTGAACATGACCAAGAACAGGCCAACAAAAGTGACGCAGGTAGGCGCAGTGCGAGATCCTGGGTGAGTAAAGGACTTTCCTGGGCCAGGAACCATTAAATCTCTGGAAGGGTCAGTGGCACAATCAGGGCAGGAATCATTAAGAGCTTAGGGGCATGTGTGAGATTCACGTGTGGATGTACACAAGCACGTAAGCACACAGGATGTGTGTGGACACGAGCTTTGTGAGAACATAGTTCTGTGTATGGGCATGGCTGTGAGTTCCTGAGTTCCACGATGTGTCTGAGGTTTACAGGACATGCGTGAGGTCTGCAGGAAGGTGTCCAAGACCCTCACATGCATGTGTGCCAGCTGGCAGGGATGAACACACACAAGCCTGAGTTGTCAGTGTGGAACTCTGTGAAGGGCTGTGGGGCCTCACCTGCAGGAGAGGGAGGAGGCAGGAGAGGGCAAGGGATGGGCTCACCTGCGGGCAGGCGAGGGGGGCCGCAGCGGTACCAGCACGAAGCCTATGCTCTGCAGATACTGCACGTATTGCTGCAGGAAGGTCAAGCTCAGCTCCTTCAGCCAAGGCTCCTCACGGACCCCTGGTGGAGGCACATCCAAGGATTCGCAGCTTGTGGGGGCCTCTCGGCTCCCAGACGCTGACTCGGGGCGATGGCGCCGCTGTGGGAGTGAAGATTAAACACTCTATCCATTGTCAGCCACTCTGCTGGGGGTGAAGGAATGGAGGTCACTGTGGGATATACAGAGATCTCATAGAAGAAATTTGGGAGTCTTAAGCCTCACCTGCCCCTCAGGGGGCCCAGATGTCTCAGGGGGCCCATGTAGCCAGGCAGCTGGGTCAAAGAGCAGGGCTGTTGCACAGTAATGCACCAGGCGGGATGACTGCTTCAGGGTCTCCAGCTCCCCAGCCTGGGGAAATGGGGCAGTGAGCACTGGGGCAGTGCCAGAGCAGGGGCATAGGATGCTTGTGGGGGACGCAGGGTGGGGTCACATCTTGGGATCACTCACACTGATGGGCATGCTGGCTGGGGCAGAACGCTGCTGCCAGGTTACAAACAGGTTTTCCATCTTCATCTGGCGCTCCAGCTCTGGGGGTTGGAGGCATCTGTACTAGTCCCAGGTGCTGTCAACCCTTCCCCTCTGACTCCCCACTGCCCGGCCCAGTACCCTCACCTCTGCGCTCTGTCATCTTGATCTCTAGGAACTGTTGTCCATGGTAGGTGACGGGATCAGGGGGTCTGGGCACAGGACCAAGTGTGGAGCTGGGGCGGGCAGCCGTGATATCCCTCAGGGCCTCATCAAAGGGGAATGTGTCCAGGGGAAGGGGACCCCCACCACGAGAGGACCCACTCAGCCAGCCCTGCTCACGGCTCAGTGGGGGGCTTGCACTCCGGATGAGGGTCTCCACTTCCATGGTCGGCAACAGGAATGGGTTTGGCTCCTGAGAGATGGAGTATCACAGTGGGTTCACAGCCTCTGCCTTCAGACCCTCTCTCCTACCCCATGGCTTTGTCTCTCAGACTCTCCCTCCCTGCTACCTCCGCCCTCAGACCATCCCATCTCCCCTGCTTCTGGGCTGGTACTTCCTTTAAGTGACCCCTCAGTAGCCAGAACTAGAGGAGGGAGCCAGGGCAGCAGGTACCTTTTCATCTCGCACTGGGAAGTCCAGCTGGCCGTAGTGATGGAAGAGTCCAAGCTTCTGGCTGAGCAGGCAGAAGATGAGATGGGCTCGTGCATTCTGCCACTGCACGAGGCGAACCAGCGCTCGGCCCAGTGCTGCCCCCAGGTCTGGAGCCCAGTTGTAGGTCAGCAGCTGGAGCTGGAGGTCAGGGGTCAGGGTCAGTGAGATCACAGGGTCCCTCCTCCCACCCAGTCCCTGGCCCCACATTTACCTTCTTATCCACAACCTCCAGTAGCAAGAGTCTCTGCCGGGGAGCATTTCGTCCTGAGCTCCCGTCACCTCCTGGCTCAAAGCGCTGCATGGCTTTGGCAGCTATGGGGTTGGGGAGGGGTACAATGGAGGTCTGGGGGCAGATCACCCTAGATCCAACCAACCCCCTGCAGGATCAGAGACTACCCCGTCAGTTACTCTGAACCCACCCTTCCCTAGACCGTGCCCTCACCCTGCTGGGTCGGTCTCCTCCACTGCAAGAAGTTCCTTCCCAGAAGCAGCAGATGCCGCTCAGCTGCTGGGTGGGGAGCTGTGCCCAGTTGCCCCGGGGAACAAGGACTGAAGATCTCTGGCTCTGAACCCCTATTGGGAGGGAGGGGTGGACAGAAAGGAGACATCCATGGCACCATTCCCTGGGCCAGCCTTTACCTCCCCGGGGCTAGCTTTCACCTCTCCTAGCTCAGCCTCCATGGGTTTGGCTTCCTACAGGCCCAGCTATGAGGAAATCTAGGGAAGTTGTCTTCAATTCCATGAGATCCCAAACTCACAAATGCTGCTCAAAGACACGGACACTGGTGTCTCCAGCCATTGAGGTGACCAGAGTGGTGAACTCAGACAGGACGGATGGAAGGAGGAAGCGGGACACCATGTGGGTGGAGCTTCTGGACACTGAGGCACACCCTGGAAGGCAGAGAAGTCACTGTGGGGCTGCGGGATGGACACCAGGCTGGGGTGGAGGGATGGGGGCGGGGGCCTGAGGTCTCACCAATCTGAACCATAAACTCCATCCAGCGCCGAGTGACGCAAGCAAACACAGGATGCAGGGTCCCCACCTCACCCTCTTCTAGCTGTGCTGTCCGGCGTCTAAAGACACAGCAGGAGTAAGAGCCTCACGTCCACACACGACACAGGTACATCTGTACAAACCACCACCACCTGCAATGTCACACCCACGCCCTCCCAAGACACAACACACAACACACATGCACCTTTGTCTTTGTGCTCCAGAATCCTGGCCTGGTGCCCGCTCAGTTCCACCGGGAGTCCGAACACTCTCAGTTTTGTGACGTCTCCGACCCCGGGTGTCTTCTGGCCGATCCAGGACAATGTCATCCGTTGTTTTTGGGGAACCCAAATCTCCACATTCTGTTTTACTCTGGGGGCAACGCAATGAATGAGGAGGAGCTACTGGAAGAGGGAAGGTGTGGAAGGAGGAGGCACTGTGGAACGGTAACAAGTTCAGAGGACTTGGAGGCCTGAGTGCAGACCCTGGCTGCCCTGAAGGCTGAGCAGCCTTGGGCACGTTACTTGACTTTCCTGAGCCTCATCTTCCTCATTGGTAAAAGTAGAGACTTGTCTTGCAAGCTGTCATGAGGAGCTGACAAGAAAAATGGAAGTGAAGGCACTTCTAAGTTGAGGCTGTCTCTACATGGGCAAGAACTTGCCATGTTCTGCAAACTCCCATCCAGAGGACAGAGAAGTTTTTTTGTTTTTGTTTTTGAAGAGATGAGGTCTCGCTATGTTGCCCAGGCTGGAGTGCAGTAGCTATTCACAAGTACGATCATAGTCCACTGCAGACTTGAACTCCTGGGCTCAAGGGATCCTCCTGCCTCAGCCTCTCAAGTAGCTGGGACGATAGGCGTGTGCCACCATGCTTGGCAGGACAGAGCAGTTTTACATAAAAGATATGTGGCAAGGCCTATACGGGAGTTGGGGGCATGAGGGAGTGCAGGAAGAGCTATGAGGCAGGCAGGAATGTAGATGTCAACCCCACCACTTCCTCCCATTACCAGCATATCCCAGAAGCTACGCCGGCCAGCTTTGCTGGGTGGAGTCACAGGCTCCCCAGGGACAGGGGCAGGGGGAAAGGTGCTAGCTCGGCCTGCAGAGTTCTTGGTTTCCAATGACCCGCTCTTGAGACTTCCTGTGGACACCAGACATTAAAGACTCCCATCACTGATCATCCATCCCTGTTCCAGACAACCTAGCCTCAAGACAGGCATGAGAGTGATTTGCCACCTACTCTACCTGTTGGTGAATGACAGTATATGGAATTGATAGTGTGCACGTGTTTGTGAGCTCCTGAGGATATAGTTCTAAGTGGGTGAAAAACTACACTTGTTCTGCTGGTGTACCACCTTGATGGTGCACAGACAAGGTCATGGACAACTATGAATATGTGTTTCTCAAGGGGCCTCTGTCAGGCTTCCCCTGAACTCCACCTTTCCATTCTCATCTGCCACACTGGCCTGCCTAGATTTGTGACATTTTCTGGACCCCCTGGGGCCTCTTGACCTGCATACCTTGAGGAGTGTCCTCTGTACATAGTGAGGCTGGCAATAGCTGAAGCTCCATGATGGCATCGGCCAGGGCCTGGCGAGCTGCTCCCCGGAGCTTCTCCTCCAGCTGCACAATACTAATGTTCCCCTTTTCCCACACGTCCAGTCGAAGCCGTGGGGCCCCATTCTGAGCTGTAAGAAAGAACGGAGAACACTTAAGAGTGCCCCTAGATCCCACCCCACTTGCTACCCTGGCCGCCCACACCGTTAACTGAAACCCCCATCCTCTGACCAAGCTGCCCCACCTGAAGGACTGTCCGGCATGACTGGGCAGCGAATGACCTGAGTCAGTTGCTCAAATTCCTCCTCTTGCAGTAGGTCTGGGGGCCCCGGAGAAGAAGGGGGCCACAATGCCAGGGACATGGGGGCCCCTCCTTCATCCACAAAGGCTAGAGTGATGCAGGCAACCCCTGGGTAGACATCGACAGGAGGGCTCAGATGGGAGACTTGCAGACCTCCCACCCTAGGTCCCCCTCAGCTGCAAGGCTGGGAAAGGCCCTCTCAGCGACGAGAATGAGGAAAGGCTTTCCCACACCTGGCAGTGCCACAGGCCCGTGCCCTGCACTGTACCTTTGCCCCCAGTGCCCTGTCCACCAGGCTTGTTATACAGGTAGATGTCCAAGTCAGGGAGGCCACCCTGTGGTGGGAGTGGATGCTGGGGAGAGAACAGCCATAGAGCACTAAGAACAAGTCAATGGACAAAATCCTCGGGGACGGCATCCGCAGTTGGGAATGGGCTGCAGGTACACAGGAGAGCACGAGGAGACACTGGTAGATGACAGAGGTGCCTGGGGAGCATGGGTGCATATAGGCCCATGGGCAAAGGTCCATGTGGGGGTATCTGTAGAAAACAGTCCCACAGCAGGGTGTGCATGGGCAGGGGCGTGGGTGCACACGAGTGTGGACAGAGATGACTGCAGTCTCACTTGGAAGTGGTTCCGGCTGTTGCTATCTGTGTACTTGGGTGAGTGCAGGAAGATGAGCAGGTTCTGCCGCAGGTACCAGGCCAGGGCAGGAAGCCAGGGCCTGCAGGAGCGGGGTAGGGCCAGATGCAGCACCTCTGAGGGGAGACTTCCAGGGGGCTGGATGAACTGCAGAGTGGGAAGAGGACAGAGCTGAACGCAGAGTTTCCAGCCCAGACTGTCCCGGCACCTGTGGCTGAGCCTGGGAAGGATGCTGGAGTGTGGGCGGGAGCTGACCTCCACATCAGCTGGTGTCAGCTTGCAGTTCCGAACAAGCATAACCGTGATGACGTCCAGTGTAGCCTCATCCAGGCGCCGACGCAGAACCCGCACTAGCTCATCCGTGATCTCAGGACCTTGACACAGCCATGGTGGGAAGGTGGGGACACCAGCAGAGGATCCAGCTATTCCCACGGCAGCCCTTATACCCAAGACTCAAACAATCCCTTGTATACTGAGGCAGTATTAGGAGTGCCAGCTCTGGAGGAGGCCAGCAGTAAGTTGTAGTACTGCCAAGCTACTGCTATGTGACTGTGGACATGTGAGTTTTACCTCTCAAAGCCTCAGTGTCCTCATCCATAAAATGGTAATTATAATAGCATCGCCCTTACAGGTTTATTGGGAAGATTACAAGAGAAGTTATGCGGTCTTAGCCCAAGACTCAGTGCACATTAGGTGAGCTTTAAGTATTAGCTGGAATATCCAGCTGCCTACTGGACACCCGAGGCTCAACGTATCCCAAACTGAACCACCCTCTCCACCCCAAACCTGCCCCTGCTATCAGGCTGGAGGCACCGCCAGCTCTCCTCACAGTCACCCCAGCTCCTCTTCCCCAAGCTTCACCTCAATCAGCTACAAATCCTACCCACTAAACACCACAGGAGTCTGTCCTTTCCCACCCAGCCTGCTTGAGGAAAGCCCAGAGCATAGCAGGACCTAGAGAGGGCCCAGGGCGGAGTAGCAGAAGGCTCTAAGAGATGTCCCAGAGGATTCTGGAATCTCATCTGGTCCCTCCCTTTCCCCACTCCTCACAGTCCTTACCTGCCTGCCCTACACCATGTACCAGCAGCTGGATGTGTCTGTCCACTTGGCCCACGGGACGAGCAGCATCTGAACTGCGGCTCGAAGCCATGTCTAAGGGAGAACGAGGACCCTACAGGGACAACTGTGGTCAGGGCCCAGCTCCAGGGAGCACAAGACAAGGGGCGCATGGGGGCACCGGGGAGTGGGAGTGATACATGCCGAGGCTTCTTCAGAGTAGATGGGCTCCTGACTTCGGGACAGAGCTAGGGAAGGGGGCAGGGCATCCCCTTCCCACGGCTGGTCACTGCAGGATGTCTCCAGGAGCCTGTGGGAGAGTGGCAGGGTCTCTGTACATGCCCCCTCCCACACCATCCCTGACTCATGCTTTACCCCACCTTCCCAGGCCCCCCTACCGAAGATAATACACAGCCTTCGTTGCTCGCTCCTGATAAACAAACATATTCTTCCGGTTCACCACGGAGAAGGCATTGAGCACAGAGCGCAGGGCCTGGATGGCTGCCAGGGATGGGGGGTAGGGGGAATATCACAGGGTTAGGAAACTCCCTTCTCCAGATCCTCCCACCCCCTACCTGCCCCTCGTGCCAATCACATACCCCGAGAGACCCCCATGCTGGGCCCCATTTTGAGGCGTGAATGGACTCGAATCACAGTTCCCCACACAACATCACAGGAGAAATGGCCAGGGACAAACTGCATTGTGGCTGCTAGGTATCCTCGGGGTGCACAGTTCTCATCTGCAGCATAATCTAGAGAAAGGGACAGCCAGATTAGGGACAGCCAGATTAGGGACAGGACACACAGCCCTCTGAACCGACCTACTTGTCCTCACTCTCACATACTCCTTGTCCCTGTCCATTCCCCTGCAGGGAAATGATCATATTGGGTCACAAGGCAGGGCCGGGCAGAGGAGTGCCCTCAGGAAGACAGGTCATAGTATGAAGGTTCAAGGAGACTTACAGAAGGAGCCAGGGAGAGGTGTCAACAAAGGCAAAGCATGAGGAAATCCTCAAGATGATGCCAAGAAATTCTGACCCTGTCATAATGTATGTCAGTGGCACTTTGTAACCCTGTGTCCTCATATGGAGTTGCAACAGTAACGTCATTAAAACAAAAAGGGTATCGTTGCTTATTAACACCAGCTGCGAAGTAGGGGAAAATGATGTCTTGCGCTTTGGAAGACAAAGAACCCAAAGGGTGGTATGGCAGCACACGGGGACCCATGGCCACAGTCCAATGCCTTGGTCGACCCTTCTCAGGTTTCCAGGTTGACGGGGAACCTTCCAGTACATCCAAGTGGCAGTCTGGTTTCTCAGAGAAGCTGCTGTCAGGTGTAAGCAGCATATAGGCTACCCAGGAGGCTGCAGGGTTTCCATGTAGAAAGTCTGGAACAGCATGCTGGTTGCTAAGGGTTTCAGGGGAAAAAATCTGGAGAGACTAAAATGAGCAAGGGCTGTGTCTGGCTTCTGACTGGTCTTACAGCTCTGGCTGCTGGAAGTCATTTTGAAGTGAAAGTGCTTGGCTGTCCTTGCTCATCGTCAATTTGCAGAAGATGCCTTCAAAACCACGGGAGCCCACCAATTATGGGATTCTGCTTTGATATGGAATACATCCTGGGATGTGCTGAGAAAGACACACTCTCCTGGAGATGTCACAAACGTTTGGCTATAGAGCTGCTAAGGAATATTAAAAATAAGAAGTGGTCTAATTTTACTTTTAAACCAGAAGGGAGAGCTGCAAAGGATGACTTGGTTTAGCTTTTCCTCCATGAGTCAGGGTTAGAGGTCATCAGGAGTAGGAGAAGGGAGTAGAAGTGTCAAGACTTCGATTACCATCTTGAGTAGACTTCATGTTTCCTTATCATGCCCAGAAATCCCCAAGGGGTCCTGTGCCTGCCTGTCTGGAGGAAGAGTCAATCAGAAGGCCAGTTCTTCTACCAATTTCCCGACACCTCTCCCTGGCTCCTTCTGTAAGTTTCCTCAAGATAGTTCTGGAATCCTTTGTGCTATGACCTGCATTCCTGAGAGCACGTCTCTACCTGGCCCTGTCTTGTGACCCAACATGATCATCTTTTCCCTGCAGGGGAAAAAACAGGGGCAAGGAGTCTGGGGGAGCGAGGACAAGAAGGCCAGTTCCCGGGCTCCTCCTCTTGGTCTTTTCTCACCTGGGAACTGGCCCTACCTGTCCTCACTCCCTCAGATTCCTCATCCCCATCTATTTTCCTGCCAGGGAAAGATGATCTTTTTGGGTCACAGGACACAGCCAAGCAGAGAGGTCATGGCCTGGTGCCCCTTCAATTCCCTTTTCTCCCCTGTATTCTTCAACCTTTCCCTCTCTACTGGCTCCTTCCCTGTGGAACATAAATATGCCTTATTTTAAGTGGAGTTTTAAAAGTTTCCTTCCCTGCACCCATCTTTTTTAGTCACTGTCATATCTACTTTCTCTTTCCCTTCACTGCCAAGCTACTTGAAAGAGTGGTGATTCTCCACTCCACCTATCTGTCCTTTCTTTCATTGTTCAATTTCATCTGGTTTCTCTTCTCACCTGTCCACTGAAGCTACTTTCATGAAAGTCACTGATGAACACGCAGGTAAATGCAGTGATCCCTTTCTGTCCTATCCTCCTTGCTCTCTCTCCATGACTTGGCACCAGTGACCAAGTAATGAGGACGCTGCCCTCAGCTTCTCCCCAAAGTACTGCAGGGAAGAGCGGGCAGCAGCACTGCCTGTGAGGGAAGCTGCTGGTGGGACCTCACCATCGCTGGACAGCAGGGCCCGCTGGCGGGAGTGGAAGGGGGTCTCACTGCGCCACAGATCTTCTTCACTCTCGGCCACCAGAAGGGAGTTACACACGTGACTGTCATGAAGGTCCTGAAGAAGCAGTCTCTGGGAGAAGGAGCAAGGTGTCAGGAAACTGAAATATCTCCTCCTAAGTGGGTGGTGGTGGCCGGGGTGATCAGAGGCCAGAGGGAATGCCCATGATCACTGGGGGTCAGAGGTCAGAAAGAACAAGTCTCACTGGGAGGTCAGAGATGGTGTCCCTCAGTCACAGAGCTCAGGGCTCTGAGAGTGAGCCCCAGTTAGGAATACTTGTCCCTGTTCTTTCCCAGAATCTGTTTGCTATTCTTCAAGTCTCAGATTAAAAATCACTTCTTTCAAGAAGCCTCCCTTGATGCTTCCGATGGTCAGATCCCTATAATATGCTCTCAGAGCAGTCTCTACTTTTCCTTTGTACAATTCTTCATAATTATAATTGAAATAATTTATGTAATTTAGTTGTTTGATGCCTATCTCCCCCCCCTCCCATTCTACACAAGCTCCAGAGTTAGTCTCCCTCTGTCGGGTTCACTATTATATAGCCAATGTTAGCACAGTGCACTGACAGGGAACACCTCATACTCACGGGGAGCATATGACAGAGTAACGTGCTGTTACTGGGGATTGGTTGTGGAGAGCTCCCTAGTGTGTGGGGAGGTGGGGGAATAACAGCATCCCACTAACTGCGGACGGGGGTGGCACGGGCAGTCAAAGAAAACTTTCCATAGTTATTGTTGAATCTGCGATGGACCAATAGCCTCTGAAAGTCAAGTTCATAGAAACTCCTTCCTCATACAGTTTGGTATCTCAGGGCCTAGAGAGCCCTGCCCCTTACCTGGTTGACCTCTCTGCAGATCTCCCCAACTCGCCTCACCAGGAGCTGCTGCAGGTGGCGACACTCGGTGCCTGGCCCCCCATCCTCCCGAATCAGGCTCCTAGAAGGAAAGGTAGACTTGACACAGAACTGCAGTGGGGAAGGGTTGTATGTATCATGAAGGGGAGGGGAGGTCATGGTGCTGGGGCCAAGGGAAAGCATGCAAAGCAAGTAGGCTTGGACAAAGGGAAGTAAACCTGATAGGAACTGGGAAAAGTGGAATTCTCAAGAGCAGTTCTGGAGGCCTAGGCTCCATGCTTGCCTCATGAGCTCCCACACCGGTATCACCAGAGGCATCTGTGCAGTGTGCCTCTTCTTTATTTCCAAATCTTCTTTGTCAGAATGGTGGTCTTCCCTTCTCAACCCTACCCTTTCCCGCTTACCCTATTCACCCCCGAGATTAGAGATTTAACCAGATGCTTTGGCATGAATCCTGGCTCTGGCACTTACTGTGACCTTGGGCAAGTATTTAACTTATCTGTGCATGAATTTCCTCATTCATGCGATATGGATAATAACACTCCATAAGGCTGTTGCATAGATTAAATGAGCTGATTCATGTCAAATTCTAGAACAGTGCCTACCACACAGTATGCACTTGTTAAATTTTAGCTATTATGCCTTATTTTTATATATCAACTTCTGAAGCTTCTCTGAACTGTAGATATTCTTTCTTAATGCTCAGCTAGAAGGCAAAATCCCCATCAGCTTTTCAACTCCATTAAGAAAGTCAAGAATGACGTGCTTTGTCATAAGATACGGGAAGTGATCTGGAGCACCCAAGCTGAGAATGTAAGTCAGCTTCCTACCCAAGCTCTCGGTCCCAAGTATTACTTTTTTATTTTAAAAGAGATATGGGGTTTCATTTTGTTACCCAGGCTGGAGTGCAGTGGTATGATCATAGCTGACTATAGCCTTGAACTCCAGAGCTCAAACAATCCTCCCACCTCAACCTCCCAAGTAGCTGGGACTATAGGTGTGAGCCACTACACCTGGCTATTTTTTTTTTTTCCTGTAGAGAAAGGGTCTCACTACGTTGCTCAGGCTGGTCTTGAATTGCTGGCCTTAAACAACCCTCCTGCCTCAGCCTCCCAAAGTGCTGGGATTACAGGCATGAGCCACTGTGCCCAGCTGACACTTAACAATACTGGAAAGAGGTATTGTGGGAGCACAGAAAAGGGGTTAACATGAGCATCAGGGTGCAAGCCCTGGCTTCTACTTACCGTGCATGTGCATACACTTCCACACGGTCCTGCAGTACCCGGACAATGAGCCAGAAGTCAGGCAGGCAGGGGCCAGGGAGGCCTGACAGTGAAGGCTGTGGAGGTGCCGGCCCAGGTGGAGTCCGTAATGTGAAGGGGGCCTTCTCACTGAGGGTCTCGTTGGGACCCTCGCTGTCTGAGCCACTACTGCCACCATCATAACCTGTGTCAGATGTGCTGAAGTTCAATCCCATCCTAAGCTGACTTATCTGATCTTCTAAGTGCATTGGCTTAATGGTCCCTTCAGATCAGTCCTTTCTGATGCCCCCTGCCCAGACCATTCCCTGTGCAGCCCTAAGTCCACCTTCCATTAGTCTTCTGCTCCCTGCCCCCAGCTTACCTAGGTGGTCTGAGTCCACACTGCCCTGACTGGACATGAGGCTTAGTCCCCGGCTTGGCCCAGGCTGACTCCCTGCATAGAGAAGGGAAATGCCTGGAGCCTTTCTCAGTCCTGTCTAGGGCCTCCCTCCAAAACTAGAAACAGGACCAAGGATCTAAAAGTCCCTGGTCCTGCCCCCAGACTTTGCTGCCCAAGTCCTCTTACCTCCCTGTGGCAGGCTGATGAGAGGGGCACCCTCAGAATCTTCTGGGGACCCAGGGGCTTGGGGGCTGGCTGTCAGGGCCTGAGGGGCAGGAAGTTAGGACTGAGGTATAGGGCCCACCCTCCCACCCCACCCTCATTTCCAAGTCAGACTCACCTCCCCTTCGACACCTTCAGCCTTATCCTCGTGACTGTGCCAAGCCCAGGCCGCTGAAGAGGGTTCCCCATGGGCCCCACCTGGCTGCTGGCCAACTGCCACAAAGAAGAAGCCACTATCAGGGTCCTCAAGAAGAACATGGCCAGGGAGATGGAGGCGGCGGAACTCCTAGGGAGGAGGAGCCAAGATCAGTTTAGGCAGGAGCAGCCCTCCCTGTACATGGCGCCCATGTCCTCATTAGACACCCTGAACTACCTGGTGAGGCAGGTGCTGGCATCCCTATTGCTGAGGTAAGAAAAGGTTCAGTGACTTGCCTAAGGTTTAACAGACCCAGTGACAAGATTGGGAGCTGGGTTTATTTCCATTGGGTTGGGTTGCCAGGCACAGGGGTGAGGGCAGACAGTATGGTGAAGAGGGGGACAGGAGGGGTATTTCTGTGGACTCAACCTAAGAGAGGGCCTTCCAGGCCTGGGCCTGGGGTCCAGAGAAGGACGGGCCTCAAGGTGACCATCGAATGTTCTGAGGGCGGCTTACCTCCTTGAATTGTGTGAGGGAACGCTCTGGCCCAAACACAAAACTCAGTGGCAGAGTTTGGCGAAGGCAGGTGGAGCGTCCAGGAGAGCTATGAATGTGGGCAGCTGCACGGTGCAGGGCAGGGCTCTGGGGGATGCCTCCTCTTCGGAGTGCCCCCACCATCTCATCTTCCAATAGCCAGCGGATCTGTGGTCAGAGAGCATGCCAGGAAGTGGCAAAGGCACCTCCTTGCTTATTGGGGCATCACCTCGCTCCCACACTAGAAGATACTTTGCCTCATAGACTGAGTGAGGCCATACTTCAATCCCAGAATAAAGGGGACACCTTATGCATATAAAGGATACCAGTTACTGTGTTGGGGGGCTGTCGCTTAGGTTGGGGGAGGGAAGACCCTCACCTCACTCATGGTGGTCTCTATAGCCAGTCTGTGGGGCATAGCCAAATTGGATAGTCCTGGGTGCCTAAATGGAAGAAAGGTTTAGATACTGGTTTCCAGAACATGAAATTGAGGCGAAGCAAGGAACTCTGAGAGGGAGATAAGGCAATACCTCTCTTCTTCTGGGGGTGGCAGTGGGGGTCCCAGGCCATCATCTGACCTTAAAGATGATGGCTGCCCTGGGGAGCGTGGGAATGAAGCACTGCTCTCAGATGTTGACCTGAACAGGGTGGGAGCAGAAGTCAAAGGTCAGGAGCTACTACCCTTCCAGGGCCTCCTCATCACTCCTTTCTTGGACTCAAGGTCTCCTTAGTCCCCAGGTACCCTAGATTCCTTTAATGGTCCCTCTCCCCTAACAAGGCCCCAAATCCCCCCACCAAACTTGCTGCCACACCGGTGGTGCTCAGGGTCTGAGGCTGGAGGAAGCTCCACTTCCAGAGGCAAGGTCAGCACGAAGACATCCAGAGTGACACTGAGGTCCCTCAAGGGAACTCGGCCTCCAATGGGGGGGCCCTCCAGACCGGAAAGCACCTGGCCTAGGAGAGGGGGAAAGTTAGGTGTTGCTGCGTGGCTAAGACAAGCACAGATTCCAAGTTCTAAGTGCTATAACAGTTATACCCCTAGGTTCTCCTCTACCCACAGACAGGTAGGCAGTCTGTACCAGGACTTTTGCTCTTCCCTCGGGCTCCCCTAAACTCACCCAGGCAGGTAGGCAGGCTGCACACTGGTACTGAGCTGTGTTGCCCACGCAGCCGCACAGAGCACGTGAGGTGCAGGAAGAGTGGTGGCAGGTCATGCATGAGGCTCTCAGGCCCGGTGGGTGACTCTCCCCCCAAGATACTGAAGGAGTCTTCATCTGGGTTCACAGTGTCTGCGTCTGACAGCGATGCAGAGTCTAGTCCAGTAGGCCCCAGGTCTGGCTCACGGCTCTCACGGTATTCCACCTCCAGCTCTGGGTCACTCTCAGTGACCACACAGCCGGCAGATGTGTCTCCTAGTGGTGCATGTCACGTGGTCAATGGGAGAGGCTGACAGCGGAGACCCCTGGATCCTGGCTTGAAGCAGCCTTCCCCACCCCGACCCAGGTGCCCACACACCTTCTTCCCCCATCAGCTCAGCCTCTGAAAACTCCAGGTCACTGACTTTTCTGTCTACTGTGTCCCGGGGGCCTTCATCCTAGGCAAAAGAACGAGACAGTTTGACCTAAGGCAGGACAAGAGCCACATTCAGGCCTCAGGCAGGCCTCTGGGGCCATAGGTTAGGGGCACGAGGGAGGTAGAAAGAAAGCCACTCACCTCTCGCCTGCTGGATGGAGGGCAGTAGAAGAAGTAGTGGGGATTAGAGGGCACTGTGCAGAAGTGGAGACAGCTGATCTCCAGGAACTTCTCCTGTCGTGGGTTAGAAGGAAGCTGTCGGCCACCTCTCAGTAGGACATAATCCCTACTCTAGAATAAGGCACATGCACACGCCCACCCAGGAGAGCATACTGTCCCTCTGCACAGGCAGGACTCCACGCCTCTTCTACCTGCACCCAAGCTTCCCACCTGGATGAGGCTCTGAAGGGCATCATGTGCCTCTCCTCTGAGCTGGCAGATGTCTGTTAGAGAGATCTCCAGGCCAGGGTCTGGATTGCCAGGGACACGGGTGCTTTGAAACTCAGGCTCGCTTAGGTCCTCGGTCTCTATGCTGAGTGGTCAGGGTGGGGGATGTTGAAGTGTTAAGAATCACCAAGTCCTGGAGGAGCCACTTCCCAACTGGGGAGCAGCACACTCCTGCCTATTTTCTACAGAAAGGATGCTTAGCACAACGGCATGGATGGTGAAAGAGGCAGGGAGAACCAAACCACCCATTCTGGGATCTAACCTCCACATTTCTTAATGGCTAGGCATTTCTGTGAACAGAGTAAGGATGACTCACAGTTTTCTGACTTAGATCACTGGGTAAAGGGTGATACCTTTTACTGTGAATAGAGAAGACAGGTGGAGAAGCAAGGTTTGGTGGGAAGAAAATGCATTCATTTGGGGGCATGAAAGGTGGAGGACCTAGAACTCTAGAGAGGGAACGGGGCCGGGGTGCCGACCTAGGAGCCATCAGCATACCCGTCCTTTGGGTTCTTCTATTTCCCTAGTGCTAACACTGCAGACACCAGACACACGACTATCTGCTCCCTCTCTCCCTCTCCTCCTCCTTCAAAAGGGACCTTTTGAAGCCCCTAAGGTGAGCTGGGGACCCAGCAGTGAGCAGAATACAGTTTGGGTCCCTGTGAAACACAGATCAGCTGGGGAGAGTCTTACTGTTGTGTAATGTCCTCAGAACAAGTCTCTACTTTCACTGCTGGGAACCAGGAACTCCCTACCCCTGCCACAGGTCATCCCTCCACACCAAAGCAAGAGAGACGGGGAGAGCCTGGGAGGGAGACTGCTGTTTGTGCCAAATGTGAGAAAGAAGGTTGCATAGGGGAAGGGGGACAGGGAGCCAGCGACAAAGCACCCCTGCCTCACTGGTGCTTAGGTCCTACCTGGACTGGAAGCCCCAAGTTTACAGGGACTTGGTTTGTTTCCCCCATGTAGTATCATTCAAGTGCAGTCCTAACCTGGATTCAGAAGCTAGGACAGCTCGTTCCCGAGGCTCAGGGCCCTCCTCGATGCTGCTGCTGAAGGGCCCAGGGCTGAGGGGTCCAGGGCTTGGGGGTACATGAGGCAAACCCCAAGTGTGGCCACACAGTGCAAGCAGAAAAGGGGTGATGTCTACTTCTTGTAGTAGCTCCTCACAGGCATCTACTGCTGTCAGCAAATCCTGGGAGGTCACGCTCTGTGCTTGCTGCAAGCTCCGGAACAGCCCTGAGGGAAATGGAAGGGGCCACACGGGTCAGGCTCTAGAATAGCCTCTCTACTCCTCACCCCTGTGATCCCTGCTCTCACCCATCGAGCCCCGCTCCTCCCTCACAGGGCCCTCTGCTCACCACGGACATAGCATCGCTGCGCATGCTCCTGCAGCAAGGCACAGTGGTTGGCTGCCTCCTTGTACCTGGGCTCCAGCCAGGCTGAGGATGGAGAAGGGTGGTCGAGGAACTGAGTCCTAGGAATGGGAGGGAAAACAGAGCTTGGCCAACTCCCTGAAGTGAGACCTGACACTCATCAGCCACCCACATTCCAAGGAAATATATTCACAGCCTAGCAAGTTCAGTTGATTTGCTGAGGGACACCAACCAAGGAGCTGGCAGGATGTGGCTAAGAAGCTGAGTTCCTGCCACTGACCATCAGCCTGTCTGTCCATACGCGTTAGTGTGTATCTAAGCCTTGGCTGGAGCCACAGTTGGGGGACAACATAGGTCAACACAGAGGGTGCTCACCGGAAGATGAGGTCTCGGGGTGCTTGAGGGGGCTGTGTGCCAACCATTTGCTCCCTCAGTGCTTCCAGTGAACAGCTATAGATGTAGACAGGACACCTGGTCCGGGGCCCATCTGCACCCTCTGTCTGGGAAGCCTGACGCCCAGCATAAGCCTGTAAGTCCCGACGGAATGGTGGGCTCAGCTCTCCTTGATTCCGGGCATTGTCTGTGGGGAAAAAGTGTCACATGGTCTTCACACCCTCCATTGTTACCCATTCCCACACCTGCATGAGCGAGTCAGCAGCCTCACCGTCGGCCAGGGTGACACTGAGGATGGGGACTTGGGACTTTGCAGCCTTGACTCCAGTTGCTCCCAGATCTTTCAGGCTGGGGGCCCCACTCCAATCCCCAAACTTAGGCTTTGTCTCCTCTTGAGAGGGTCCCTCCAGGCCACAGACTGCCAGACGCTGGACATCTGAGGAGGAAAAGAGACTACATCAGAGTTGCCTGGTGGGCTGGGGAGGGAGTTGAGCAGTTTATGTCTGGCGGGGTTAGTGAGGAAGGTCAGTGGTTGGTACCTGAGAAGGTAGCTGGGAGAAAAGTCAGGAACACATGCTGGGGGCTCACAAGCCTTGCATAGCAGCGCCACTGAGGGGGCTGGGCAGAGATGAGACGCTTGAGAGCTTCAGGGAGACCTACACTCTGTAAGAAAGAAATAGAAAATTAGAGCAATCTATAAGGGAACATGCAGCCCCCATTCCCTTCCTCCACCCTAGAGCTGACTCATCTTAGGTACAGCTTGAAAGGTCCAGGACAAAGGGAAATGACAGCCTGTCACTGGCAGAAGGCATTCAGTATCAAGATTGACAGGAAGTTGGGACATGAAGATGTGATGGAAAGAGGTCAGTATGCAAAGGGCACTGGGAGAAAAATCAGTGCTGACCAGGGTGGTAAAAGCTGAGTCTCCAGTGGCCTGGGCACTGCCAACTGCTTGATCCTTCGGGAGCCCATGGCCCCCAGTTGGTGACTCCTCTGCACCTACGATGGGGGTAGAGATGTGTAGAGGAGGGCAGAGCCAGCGGAGAGGCAGGGCTCAAGCTGAAGAGATGGAGAGGAGGAGGAAGGCCAAAATTCAAAGGCAGGAACCACTCTGTGGGGGTGGGGAAAGGGCAGGGGTAGACTCTGGCATTAGGAAGAAGGTGGGAGCTCACCTGGACCGTGGCAGGTCCGCCACAGCATCTCGCTCAAGAAGGCAGCCTGGTCAGCGGGGGTCAGCGGGATCTCCCGGTCACTCAGCTCCTGCCCCAGGCAGCTGTGCAGCAGGCACAGCACCATGTCGTTGGCGGGACAGGGCCCCTCGGCGAGAGGGACACCCTCTGGCTCTGCCCGACACACACTCTGCTCAGCGCCCAGAGCCTCCTGCCACCCAGTGCCCCTAGCTCAGCCCTGACCAGTAAGGCCCCTCATAGCCTCACAGCCTCCTCCTGCTCCCATCACTGCTCTGCTCCCTCGCTGACTCATCTGCTCCCTATTCTCTAATAATCCCAGGCTTGCTAGCCCTTTAGGTGTGGGGTGAATGTGTACAAAGTTCCACCCACCTCTGGAAAGCAAAAGGAAGAACATCTGGAGCTGCTGGCACTGTGGCAGCAATCCCATTAGGTCAAAATGGAAAGGGATCTCACGGACACAGGAGTCTCCTCCCTGGTCCAATCCTAGGCGGGAGAGAAGGAAGACAGGATACATAGCGAGACCCAGACTAACTGTCCGTGGCTGCCTTCTCCCTACCCACTCCGCTGCTCTACCCAGTGGGCCATTTCCCCCACTGACCATCAGAGACCCTTGGCTCTGGGGGCAGAGGACCCCACTCCTTGCTCTGGCATAGCTGTATCAGGTACTCAAAGCTCAGCATGGAGCCTATGCAGGCGGCATCTCGTGGATGGAGCTAGAGAAGGAATATCAGAGGTCAGGAGTTAACCCCTCCTAGCCCAGAATACCCTAGCCTCCAGCTCTCCTGGAAGCCCCAACAGTCCCAGACATTCAGAGGGAACAGGAAGCCCACGGGCTGCAGTACTCCAAAGAAGATGATACCCAACCCAGTAAGAGGTAGGGGTACTGTTCTGAGGTCACTCACAGCTTGAGGGATCTCAGAGTACGTCAGGTCCTGGAGGTGCTTCCAGTTTCCAGGGCCAGGTCCCACTCGCCCACACTGTGGCTCCACCCACACCTCGGTGACCAGATTGAGCTCTGAGTCTCCCTCCAGGGCCTCCACCTCCACATCATTGTCGTCATCTGTTGAAAAGCTAAAAGAGGAGGGTCTAAGCCTGGGGGACAGGAGGGTCCAGTGCACAGGCCTCACGGAGCACGGGAAAGAGGCAGGCACAGAGGACAGCCACAAGTTGCACAAGGCCTTCCAGGCCAGCATCTGCCTGAGGAAGCATCTAAACACAGCAAGCCCTGCCCCAGCTCTGGACCAAGATCACCTGAGGGTATGGGAGCCAGACGTTTCCAGGGCAGTGGGGACAGGGCAGATTCTGCAGAGAGGCGGATCCCACAGAGGCCTGTCTCACCTGTCTTTGGTGGAGGTGGAGTGTGGGGGGAAGAGGATGTACTGGACAACGCACGTGTGCTTTTCTTCAGCTGCAGCCTGCCCTGGTGGCTCATTCTGTGGGCAGAATGGGAGATCTTGGGTAAAGCCCAGCCAATGCAAAGATCTGGCCTGGCCTAGCTGTGGCCCTCAGAACTTTAGTCTCCTCACCACACTGTCCTGTGAGGTGCCTCAGGCCTTATGTCCTCTACCCACACGGCCCCTGTGAGGCAGAGTTTACAGCTCAGAGGCAAGTGTCCCCGAGATTATGACGTACCTTGCTGGGGAGGTGTCATGAGGGGATGGCACATACCTGAATGGGAAGCTCCAAGACCATGTTGATGATTCCTTCCCCACTGCAGGCGAAGTGGAACCCTTCCGAAAGTCGGACCCTGAAGCCCCAAAAAGGTCGGGGTGGGGCCAGGATAAGGGAAGAAGAGACACTCAGACTGTGGCCCCTCCCCTTACACACACACCTCCCAGCAGTCTGCCAGTGGTCCCTCAGGGTGTGACAGGCCCAATTAGGACCAGAGGCCATAGGGAAGGGCAGTGGGGAAGGGCAGTAGCATGTGCTATTTTGCACTTGAGACTGAGGCTTAGAGAGGTGAAGTGTGTGGTTTAAGCTTTTTGTCAGTCTCAAAACCCAGTCTACACTCATTCGCCCCTGCCCCAAGTGGCCTGGTAGGCTTGGGTGACATACTCAGTGAGGATGGAGAGGAGCTGGGCGAGGGCACTGAGCGGCAGTGCAGGGGCCAGTCCTGATGGGACACTCCAGAGCCAGCGCTGATGGTAGAGGTAACGGGACAGTGACGCTAGGCTAGAAGAGGCTGAGCGGCCTGACACCAAGGGCAGTGGCCCTGGTGGCTCCAGTGTCAGCAAGAAGGGTGCCCGGTAGTCCAGGGGTAGCTTCTCATACCTAGGAAAGGGGGCAACTCCCCAGTTGATCTCTACTCACACCCAGCTGAGCCACACCCTACCCCCCTGGCCATGGGCCCCTCCCCACCCTTTGTACCAACCTGATGAGCAGTTTGTCCAGTGGCTTGTGTAAGACCACAAGGCAAGGACGGTCAGACAGGGCCTGCTGTGGCCCCAGAGTGGGGGGCGACTTGGAAGGCGAGTTGCCCCCACCAATGCCCCCCAGCCCTTTCCGTTTCACCTTCGGCGTTGGCTCCTTGCTTTGCACCCGGTGAGGGAAACGCAGGCGCAGGATCTCTTCCTGCAAGCCTGACACAATCTGAAAGGAAAATGCGGTCAGATCCTCTTACTGCCATCTCCTACAGGGTGGGAAAAGGCGCCTACAGGCAAGGTGAGAGAACCTTCCACTCCAAGCCTCACTTGGTCCGGGGGCCCCTCTCTCTACTGGCCCTGGCCCTGTGGGGTTTGGGAAGATGGAGCTAGTCTACACCCCAGGGCTCCTTGGTCTAGGAGTCAGTCAGGGTCCTGCTTACCTTGTGTCGGGCCTGTGCTGGCGTGCCAATGGGAAAACCTAGGCGAAGAACCATGCACGGTGCCTTGGAAATGATGCGGACCATGTAGAAGGAGGAGGGGGGCTGGTCTGGGGCACTGGGGAGAGATGGGAGTCAGTGAGCAGCCCTAGGTTGGGAGGGTGAGGTCTGGGATTAGAGAAGGGGACATGGGATGGGGTGGTGGGGGAATGGTGAGGAGACATCACATTGCCCACCTGGAGAGCAGTTTGACGTAAGAATAGCCCTCTACTAGCACAAAGCTGCTCCAGTCCCGAAGCAGAGAGGTCAGCGAGGAGTGGGAGATCCTGCACTGGATGGTGCTGTAGCGCCCATTGCTGCCAGGGGTGTGCAAGTGCTTGGGGATTGGTCTAGGGAGAAGGGTATGGACTGAGATCAGACCTCCCAGCCCCAGTCTTGGGGGGGAAGAACAGATGGTTGCCTCTCTCTTCTAGGCCCTGCCTGAGGTTATGGGGGCTCCTGAGCAGGAAGACGAGGAAAGGGCCATTGTTGCCCCTTGGCCACAGTTGGTAAGGGCTCATCTGCCGTTCCCCTTCCCGTCATTCCCTATTTCCTGAGCCCTGCTGCTCCACCCCAGCTGTAGCCCTAGCCCTGAGGGTACCCACGTGTCATGCTCCAGGATCAGCACCAGGCGATGCATGTGCAGCCAGCGCTGCCAGGAATTAGCATCCATGGACAGCACCGGCTTCCAGTAGGCGGCAAATTGGGCATGGGATGAGTCAGAACCACTGTGCTGAAGGGAGAGCACCTGGGGACAGCAAGGACAGCATTATAGGAGCATTTGTGGAGAACCAGGGTACAACCTCCAAAAAGTAAACAGAACCATGGGAAGACTCAGTTCAGGGTCAGAGACAGCGGTGATTTAAGGCTAAAGGCTACCGCCCAGCCTGGGACAGAGGCAAAAACTGCTTCCACTATGAAGGCTAGATTAGGATGCTGAGCCCAGGGACACACTGCATAGCACTTTAAAGCTGAATCCACAAGGATGGAACCTGCCCAGCTCATATCACTGACTTAGGAGGAAAGCCACTAAGTGGTGGCAGGACTTCATGATGAGGCCACTGCACACTAGCATAAGCCACTTGCCCATCAGTGCTAGGCTGACAGGGTAGACTGGGTGTGAAGAAAGCACAGGACCAAGGAAGCTGCAGTCTTCAGGAAGTACACAGTTCATGGTGGTTGGAAACAGGAGAGGGTGGTGGGGGGAGGCCAGAGTACACCACGTGGAGATGGGACGAGGGAGCGTGCAGTCTGCTGGGATACCACCACCTAGACATTCTGCAAGTGTATGCCTCTGCCACCCGTGGTCTGTTAAGGACAGCCTCTCTTCATAGATGCTCCTCTACCCCAGGGCCTCAGGAGGAGGGAGAACAGATGCTCTCAAGACTAAAGCGTAGACTTCTGACTTGGGTGTCTCAGACTTGAGAGAAAAGGGATAGAAGGTGGTTCTGGGCTCCAGATGCCATGCCAGTCCAAGTTGGCATGAAATGGGGCTACTACCCATCACAGCCACTCACCGGGGTGGTGGAGCCAGGAGGGATGTAGAAGAGCGGCACCCCACTCTTGGTGCTGTCAGGAAGCGTGAAGTGCTCGGGCACTGAGGAGAAGGACTGAAGGTGGGCTAGCATCTGGTCCGTCTGGTTGATGCTGTAGAACAAGGGGCAAGTCTGAGTCACATTTGACTCTGCTGAGTGCAGATGGGGGGAACCTCAGGGGGACATGGGACCCTGGACACAAGCCTGGTGCTCTGGGTGACTCTCCCCAGTTCCCTGCTTCACGAATCTGCCCCTCTACACAACAAATGGGGCAGCACTCCCTGAGTGGTGACCTCACTCACCTCTGTAGCGTGTTCCAGAAACGCCGGATAACGTGGGTACGATACAGTGAGCGAATGGGCTGCCTTAGTGCACAGGACACATCGTGCAAAATGTCGTAGCCACCTTCCATTGTCACTTCCACCCGTGTTGCTCGAGGGCCCTCAGGCTCCAGGGGCCAGGGGGCCACAGCCACATACTCGATGCGCATGTTGTGTTTCCACAGCAGCACCAGCTTCACCTCCAGCTGGGACCCCCCTTAAGGGAAAGGAGGCACAGGACTGCAGGCCTGGGACTGCATCCTCTCTGCAACCCCCCCAACCTCATGGAACTCCAGCCTGGCCACAGATTCCGAGTACGGTTCCCCAGGTTCCAGGCCCAGAGCCTGCCAACTGACACAAACAGAAGCTTGCAGGAATAATCTGAAAACCAAGCCAAGTTCAGGACACCACACCACCCTCCGCTGCTTGACCTTGGGCAAAAGGAGATGGAATTAGGGAGCTACATGCTAACAGAACTAAGCCCTGAGGGTAACTCAAAATGCACTTGTCTCAAATGACAAGTGGAGTCTTCATGACGACTCTGTTTCATGCGAGATACCTGTGGGTCCTCTGCTTTGTTCAGCAGGCCCTCCCACACACAGATTCTTAGAGGTCTGTGGGATTACAGCAGGACCTAGTGACACTCACCTTTGGCCAGCGTGACTTCTCGGACACTATAGCCCTCTCGAAGCCGTACGGACACGGTACTGACCAAGTCAGCTGGCACCTCCTTCTCAGTGTGCTTCTTCCGGCGCAAGGCCAAGGCAGGGTTGCTGCTCGCAGAGACCAAGTGCTCGTTAAATAGGCGGTGCTGGGAGCCTAGAAGAACAGTGAGGATGGGGAGGGGCAAGTGGTTATCTGCCAGCTGACAGAGCTATAGGGGAAGTGGCTACAATGAAACCACTGAGGGAACAGTGTCACAGGAGCCAGCCCCAGCTACACTTTCAGGCCTCTGAGAACCCAAACCCTGCTTAGACCAATTCCTGCATAATCTCTGGCCCATTCTATATTCCTTGCTTCCCACACCCACCCCAGGCTGCTTCTCACCACAGTAGTATTCAGGGTTCAGTGCTTCCCCGCTGCGCAGGAAGGAGTAGAGGAGAAATGCCCGGTGGTAGACAGTCAGACCCAGGTTGCCTGGCTCAGGCTCGGGACAAGTGGACAGGTAGGAGCCAAACGTTGCCATTGCAATGAACTTCATCAATTCCACATTGGGCACGTGGCCAAAACTGCAGTCGTAAGAGTAAACTCCTCCCACCTGGGGAAAGTGAGTGATTGGAGACCTGGCTCCAACAGAAGCACAGGAGAAGGAAGAACAGGAGAGGAAGACACAGAGCTGGGTGGCTGTTCCCATTCCCTGGGCTGCAGCGTGGAAAATGGGCCAATGTTCTTCTAGGACAGACAGCTGCTCTGCACCTCTCCTTCCCTGAGCCCTTCTGTCTGAAGCCTGGGTCATCTGGCCACACCATCTTCTGCCCTTCCTCAACATACCCCCACCCCCTTCACTAAAGATTTTGGCAATTGGTTCCCTGGCTTCCTGTCATCATTCTGACAGGCTCCAGTGTGCCTCTAACAGAATGCCTTTCAAACTTTACAATGCATACAAAACCCCCAGGAATTCTGTTCAAATGCAGTAGGTCTAGAGTGGGGCCTGAGATTCTGCACTTTAAACAAGCTTTCTGGTGATGCCAATGCTGTTGGTCTGTGGACCACATTTTGAGTACCAAGGCTGTAGATCAGAAATTGGCAAACTACATATGCCTTGTGTGACAAATCTAGCCCATCACCTGTTTTTGTAAATAAACTTTTACTGGAACATAGCCGAGGCCATTGACTTCGTTTTCTATCATCTATGGCTGCTTTCATGCTTCAAGAGCAGAGCTGAGTAGTTGTGACAAACCAAATGGCCAACAAGGCTTAACTATCTACTAGCTGGCCTTTGCAGAAACTGTCTGCAGACCTGCTCTAGATGACTCAATACCCTGCTTCTCAGTTCCGCACCTCTCGTCTCCAGTAACTCTCTCCACTCCACTCATCTGTCCACTGGCTATTCACTGGCCCTTGGAATAAATTCATCTTTGCAATTTCAAATTGCTACACCCCAGTGATTACACAATGCGCTATCCCTTTAGCTTCCTGCCACCCTCCTCCTCCTGCTGCTCTTTGACCTCACTAAGACTACCAGGCCTTAAACCTCTGCATTCTCCAAGTCTATCTGCACTTTCCAGACCCTCCTTCCTGATCCCAGCCTGGACCCTATGTGTAAGCAAGTTCATAAGCATCACTCTCAAATTCCTGGCCCTCTTCACTCTTTTCTCCGTCTACCTCAAAACCCCAACTAGGGTCACAACCTCTATACTTGGCCAAAGGTGCCCAAACGGAGAAAACTGTATAGTTGTGTAGGCTGGCACCACATCAGAACATACGGCTGTCCTCAACATTGTTCCTTCCTCCCAAGTCTGGCCTGCCTTCCTTATGGTATTCACCTTTTACTTCAATCAGAACTCAGAGCCCTTGGCAGAATTCATCTGCCTCTCACTTCTACCTTCCAGTCTCACAGAAAGAAATGACATGGTGTCTGCTCCAAAAGAATTCCTCAATCTGTTTCTACTCAACCAGGCTCCCTTTTCTTTACTTTATTTTCAAACTCATCTTTGCCACAGATCCTTAGAAATGTGCTTAAGTCTCTAGCTTAGAAAACAAAACAAAACAGAACGAAACGACTCTCTTGCCATTCTGTACTTCCCTCTGGCTACCATTCTCTCTCGCTCCCCTCTTGATCTGAACAGCCAAATATCTTGTGTCAACACTTGTTCCCACCTCCTTCTCTTCTATCCACTCTTCAGTCCACTGCACTCCTTTCCCTTACCACTCCTTCACTGAAATCAAACTCTGAAAAAGATCCCTGTGACCTTGTAATCATAAAGGGCACTTTCCATTCCTCATTTTACTTCATATTTTTGCTCCCTCTCACAATGTTAACAACTCCTTTCTTCCAAAAACTCAACCTTCTCTGACACCAGAATCTCCTGGTTCTTGTCCGACTCTTCATTCCTTGCTGGGCCCTCTTTCTATGACAGACTTAAAAATCAGTGTTCCCCAAAGTTCTTCCGGGACCCTCTTCTCTTCTCAATTACTCTCTGTAGCCTGACAAATCCTAAATCTCTGTCTCTCAACTGCACTAATGCTGTCTCCTGAGTATCAGAATCTGCACATTCAACTGCTCACTGCTATGCAGAGCAGCCACGTATTAAGTGATTACGCACTATGCTAATTTCTTTAAATGCATCATCTCACCCAGTGAGGTAGGTACTTTTACAATCTCCATTTACAAATGAATCTGACCAAGAGGAGAAGTGATGTGCCTGATGTCACACAGCTAAGAAGCAGAGCCAGGATTCAGACCAGGCATGCCTAACTCTAAAGGTGACGTCTCACCTGCTCTACTGTGTTGAACCACAGGCACCTCAAACACAGCATACACAAACCTGAATTCATCATCTCGTCCTCACTCCACCCCAGCTGCTTCTCTTCCTGTTTGTTCTGCCCGCCACTCCATCATCACTGAAGTCAGAAACCTGAAGACATCTTTAACCCTTCTCTCTCCCTCATCTCCCACCTACATCTTGCTAATCATAAAGTTATGTTGACTCTACCTCTTCATTTTCTCAATCCTCTTACCACTGATTCTCCTAATTTAAGCCCTGACCCTCTCTCACCTGGACCACTGCAATTAACAGACTCCCTTCCTCCACTCCTGCCCTTCACCCAGCAGCAGGAGTGGGCTTAGTAGAACATAAACCCAACTAGTGACTTCCCTTCTATACAGCTGCATCACCCACAGAGTTATACTTAAACTCCTTAACACAGCAGAACCGGCTTTTCACACTCTGGCCTGTGCCTACCCCTCCAGGCTTACTTCCCATAGCTCTTTGCCTCCCACCCTATGGTCCTTTGACCCAAACTAGCTGCAGTTCCATGAATATACTTCTCCCCACCTTTGCTTAAGCTAGTTTGAGCTGGGTTTTCAGACCCTTATACCCAAAACAATAATGACTAATCTATTGGGGGAGGTAGGACTGGAACAGATTTCAAGTTGTGCATTCTTTTTACTATGACTCCCAAATCCTAAGGAAAGAAGACAAAAATGAGAGGCCTCTCCCACCACTGCCACCTACCTTGTTCTAGACATGACTCCTTCCCCCCGTGTAACTATGTCATCAACTTTACCTGGGAAATCACTACCTGCAAGAAAGCAACTGGCCATGCGCAATTTTGTGAGATACCCCACTTCTCTCTCCTCATCCTTAAAAAGTCCTCACCTGCACGAAGGAACAAGCCACAGTGCCACTGCGAAGCTGGTTCAGCAGCGTCTCACAAACAGCAACATCAGGGACGCTGGTCACCCCATCTGTGATAACGATGATACCTGGAACAGGGAACACCAGAAAGACCTGGAGACACTGGCCAGACCAAAGTCACAGGGAGGCACCTGACAGGGCCTGGAAGAGCTCAGTGTCTGCCCACCAATGTGTTTTACAAACTTGAAACACCTTTCCTTCTCCCCTTTCCTCCTACTTCTTTCTCATGAGTGCTAGATCACAATCTCCCCTAAGTGATGCCCTTGAAGCTCTACTCCTTCCCATTAGGGTCTCGGATGGTTGTCAGAGCTGAGGGTACTGGAATATGTACTCATACAGACTTATATTTTACAAAAAAGGAAACATATCCTCTTCCCTGGGGCCTGCTGATACCTTGGAATCTCTCTCTTTGCTGATCCCCCACCCTTTCCAAATCCCTTTCCCCAGTCCCACCAACGTTCCTTCTACTGACCTGCGCTAGAGTTTGAAGGTAGCAACTGTAGTGCCAGTATGCCCTGACGAATCATACTGACCAGCCCAAGATCAGCTGTCACCATGGAGACTCCCACCTTCCGGCCCAGTGGCTCCCCCGAGTCTGGGGACTGGTCCTCTGCCTGGTCCCAAGTTACAGAAGAGATAGGGTGGGACAGATAGCATTGCTGCCCCATCCACAGCAAAGTCAGAATTTACAGCGCAGCACTGCCATAGGCCTAATCCTATGAGGACCCCAGGCCCCCTGCTACGCAGCTGAGTCCTAACTGTGCTCCCTCCCCAGTGTGTGCTCAGACGCTGACCTTCGGAGTTCAGCACCACATGAAGCACCAGACTGTACTAATGCAAGGCTTCTCTACCCTTTGCCAATAAGGGCCCCTTTCCATATTTTTCCATCGCCATTATGAAATATTTTATACACCAATCAAATTATATTACTAGTCATCAGGCACATAGAACTGCCATTTGCCTGGCTACTTCTGGGGTACCCAAAGTAATAAGACAGGGCAGTCTAGCTGAGCCCAAGCAGCATCATCCTTGATTGTATAAAATGCTAACTAGGGATCAAAGCCACCCACGATCACCTTCTCAGATCCCCTGGGGCAGAAGATCCAGGACTGAAAAAAATGCCTTCACATTTTCTCCCAGCAAGAATCTGTGTTTTGGGGAGTGTATCTGAGTACTCCTCCAACAGGGAGCCTGTCGTGAACACTCACTAGCACTCACTAGCACCATGGCTTACTCTGCCCTCTATTCGGCTTACTCCCCCTCTCTGCCCTGTGTCCTCAGCTGCTCCTCTTTCTAAGTTGCCTCTGCCACTTTCTCTCCCACATACCTGGCTCTGGGGCTCATACTGCTGCTGCAGTGTGGTGGCCACCTTGTCCTCAAAGAGGCAGAGCTGCTCATACACCTGCTGTAGGAACACCTCCTGCTGGGAAGGGTCCAAGAGGCAGCCCTGTACCAGCACCTGAGAAGCACAAAGATGAGAAGCACAAGGACTGAGACAGGACAGACAGGAGGGCGAAGGACCCTATACTTCTGCTCTATTTATTCTCCATAGCTGCATCTAGGGATTCCCACCCAACCAGGATCTAAGGTATGGCTCCACAGCCAGTTTCCCTTATCACATCATCTACTCCATCAGTCCCCAGCCCAGGTACACTGTGTCCCTGCTCAGGACCCCCAGGCATGAGTCACCTTTACTGGGGTTACAATTTCCCCCTACAGATGATCTACCACGTTGGGCCTCCGCAACCCCCCACACGGGGGCGCCACAGCACCTACTGGCTCTCCGTCCATCTTGAGCTACAGGATGTTGTCTACAAGCTGCCCCACCTCAGCCTGCCAAAGCCTTTTTTAGTCTGACTCACACCTTTTAATTTTTTTTTTAATTTCTAAGCATACTGCACACAGAAGCTGTTCTAGACTTTTTCTCTTTTTTAAACTCAAAATTCTCTTCTTTTTCCCCCCATGAATGCTCCTTCGTTCCCTTTACCCTGAGCAGATAACTCCTCCCCCACCACCAGCCTCTTCAGAGACTTCAGAGACAAAGGAAGCCAGGCAATAGGAACTTCCCGTTTACCCTAACACCTGGGAGCTTACACTACTTCCAACTCTGAAAACCACCCTCCAGATTTGCTAAATATTTACATCTACCTGTGTTCTCATTCTTAGAATTCCTCTTCCTTCTCTTTCTTCCTACAGCTAATCTGTCCATCTAATCTTAGATCTTTTCTCTGTCTTCATTCTTTCTTCATGGGCTCCTTTCCTTCTGCTTCAAACATAAATAAGTGCCCCCATCCTAAAAACTGCATGCTGGCCTGGCAGCACTGTGGTGGCCCTCAGGAACTTGTCCTCTTTCCCCACTGCACTCCTACAACCTGGCCCACCTGCCCACTTCTCGGGCCATGGAACAACTACTTCTTTCCTCCCTATTCCCAACAGGGTGGGGACAGTCAAAAGAGGGAAAGTGGGACATTATCCCACTCTACAGGCCTTTGAGGAGAAAAGCAGAATCGGAGACATAGCAGGAACTGGAGCCATAAAAAGGTGAGAAAGATGTTCATATCTGTATTCCTCAGAACAATGAAAACTGGGACAACCCAAGTGTCCAATAACAACGGGCTAGCTAAATATATCGTGATAAAATATGATAAAACAGTAAGTTAAATAGCCATTAATAATTAGATTTTCAAAGAATATTTAGCGACATGGAAAAATACCCATAATATATGTTTAAAAAGCAGGACATAGGCCGGGCGCGGTGGCTCACGCCTGTAATCCTAGCACTCTGGGAGGCAGAGGTGGGTGGATTGCTCAAGGTCAGGAGTTCGAAACCAGCCTGAGCAAGAGCAAGACCCCGTCTCTACTAAAAATAGAAAGAAATTAATTGGCCAACTAAAAATATATAGAAAAAATTAGCTGGGCATGGTGGCACATGCCTGTAGTCCCAGCT
>CAUYRT010075501.1:0-23903 GCA_963574885.1 Lepilemur ruficaudatus
TGGCAAATGGAAAGATGACCCTCATAATATTAAACAATGAACAAAAGAGGTGGTAAGAAACAGTAGGGATAGGAAATGAGAGGACCATTAATCCACTTTGTCTCAAGCCTGTAGAGGAGAAAAAGGTGGGAGAGGCGACCACCTGGAGGAGTTAACAAGGGACAGGTAAGGCAGGACAAGAGTAGGAGGTTCATTGTATGACACTCAAGTCTCCAGGAAAGAAATTTGGAACACAGAGCTGGAGACAAGAATAGAACATGAGATAAAAGCAGCACGTGAGAAGTCAAAAACAAGAGAAGGTGAATTTAGAGCGTGAACTAAAGAATGAAGTAAACACAATCGGACACATATTAACCAGTTCCATACTTAAGTAGCGGGTGGGGCCAGGCTGCTTAAGTGGCCGAGGAATGCAAAATTCTAAAGATGGAGTTTGAGGGAGGAGGACCCTGACGTGATGCCACTTCCTGTGCACAGAGACAGCTGTGGGGCTCTCCCCACCATGGGTTGTTTGGGAAAGGGCATATTGGGTAGAACCAGATGAGATCTGGAATATTTAATGATTACCCACCCACCAATCAGAAGAGACACCTGCTGAGGCGCAGGGTCCTGGAAACCCCCCAACTCCATTCCAGGCCCCCAGAAGTGTGGGAAGGCATTTGGGGGAGGGGCTTGGAAGGGCGTGAGGTAAGAGATCCTCAGGGCAGTAGACATTTATTTACCCAACCAGTAGAAAAGTACAGTAAAACCCCATAATACTGTGATAAGTGGAGTCTAATATTAAAACATAAAACACAGGCCCCATTATTGTGAAAAGGATATTTTTCAATTTGTTTGGGGTTTCCCAAAAAGCAGTAAGGTAGAGAAACTTAGTCTGTGCCCAGCTGACCTGAATGATCACCAGGCAGTGAGTTCGTGACCTTACCCAGGCTCAAGATAGGAATTTGGGCCCACTTGAAAGAGAGGTGCTCTTGGCCTATGGTAGCATTTCCAGTCTGCCTTAGGGATGGTTTCACTAGGTTTGAGGCAGTGAGTGCCCTGGCACAACTCGACCAGTAACTTCTTGGAGAATTACTATTTCCACCCCCTGTGCAAAGCTCTAAGGTTGAAGAGAAGGTTGGAAATATAAGCTATAGAGGAGAAAATCCTATTTACAAAATGTGAAAAGTGAAAATATTGACTACTCCCCTCCCTTTTTTCTTTTATATACAGTTTATATGGTATAGGTATTTCTTCTATATAGAGTAATACTGGATGAGAATTTCAAAGAACTCTTCAGAAAAGTCATTTGGCTGAAAATAACCTAAAACTGACAAAGGCCAAAGCCTGAGATCTCTACGTGAGAATACAGGGTCTAAATCTCCAATATACGTATCAAAGAGGGCAATGGCTACAGATCCAGAGTGGGGACGGCTGCTGCACACCCATCCTGGGGGGTTACAAAGTATGGGAAACTGCCTATGGGGTAGGAGTCCTTGTGGGTAGTAGGAAGCAGAATCTAGACAGGCGATGGGAAATGGAAGAACATTCAACTCTTGCACAACATGGGAAAGGTAGCAACTATGACCTCCTAGTTTCAGTTTCTAGAGGAAACCTGGAAAGAACCCAGAGTGGACAAGGGGCATCCTCACATTAGGACCCCATCCAATGGGCAAACCTGTCCCTCGCCAGCACTGCTGGGACTCTAGGGGTCCATGATGGGAGTGGCTTAGCACAGCCAGTGGAGGCTCTGAGCCCAGGGGAGTGCCAGGACTCTGCAGTCCTTGCAGCTCTGAGGTCAGTGGGCAGAGCCCCAAGCATGGTGGCAGCCAGAGTACAGGCAGCTGGCTGTGGATGACCTCCTGGCGGTGGGGAGCAGCTGGCCCAAGGCGCCAGGTCCAGCATGGCATCTGCAGGGTCTGCTACTCCTAGAGTATTTCTGAGCTGCTCCTCCTCTGCTACTGGCAGACAGCCCAACGGGGCAAGTGGAGGCTGAAGTTTCCCCAATTAGCTGGAGAAACAAGGAGAACCCACTGTCTTGAGAAACAGTGGGTTTTGTTGTAACTGTGTATGTGCCACTCCCTGGCCCTGAATCAAATGTGCAAGAAAGACTGGAAGTTGTGAAATGTGACAGGGAAGACACTGTGGTTCTGTAGCAAGAGTGGAAATAAAGGTCTCCAAAGCCAGGTGAAGGGTTAGCTTTACCCAGGACGGTAGCAACTGTGTGTTAGAACAGAAAGAAATGAAAATTAAAATGATAAAATGAAATAGAAGGACAAGAGAAAAAAGTCTGGACTTCTTTTCATGGAGGCACAGAATGGTGAGAAATATTTTTAAATGTTTTAAAATAAAAGCCCCTAAGGAAAGGAAGAAGCCAATGAAAGGTTTTACACTGCAAATAGATTTCTGGCTGCACAGAAGTTTAAATGGAAGGCATGGACCGAGGAAACGGACAGAGAAATGAACCAGCGGCTAGCAAAATGCAAAAACCGATTGCCACAGCAAAATGGTGGGATGAGGAAAAGGCCTGGGAAATGTGAGGCGGAAGTTCAGTCATGAAGAATCAGGGTCTTACTCCAAGAAAGCAAGAAATACAAGGAATTACCGATATGGTGATAGAAAATCTCTGGATAGTAGAAAAGTGGATATCTTTAAATGTATAAGAAGTGACCAGAAAAGAAAAAACAATTATAGGAAGGAGAAAAGGGAAGATTGAAACGTAGAAAATTGTATTTGACCCCAAGTAACTCCCACAAAATGCAAGTGGTGCACCCCGTGGATGACTCGCCCCTCCCCTGGGACATGGTGCCACCACACCTACATCCCTGGGCTCCCTCTGGGGTGTGTTGACCTGATGGCAGAGAGAAAGGACACGCCAGAGGACAAGAGGAAGGAGGGAAGCATCTTTTGTCAGGTTTGGCTTCCCACCAAAGGATTACGAGGAGGTTTTAAGGGAAGGGGCCATTTCTGGATGGGTTGCTCTTTCTGAGGACAGGATTAGGAGCAGCGGGGATTAACTGGGGACTGGGTACTGTCATGAGAGCAGTGGGGCTAGCAGTGGGGCGTCCATGGTAACAAATGAAAACAGCAAAGTGGGCTTGGCGGTGTCACTGGTACCAATCAGTAATTATGGTTATGATTACTATTATGAGGGTTATTCTGCTAACTTTGTATCTGGCTTTACCTGTCTCTGTCCTCTTAGCCTGATTAAAGGTGGGGCTCCTTTCTTCTTTCTTAGTTTGAGCTGATTTTTATATTTTCAGTCCCCGTCTGGTTTTTCTCTTTCAGTCCCATGTTTTGGCCAAGAGTAGACAGGACATTATTCTGTGAAATCTAGATTTTCAGAACTATAGGCAGTTCAGAGGTGAGAGCCTAGAGCTGGATGTAAGGAAGCTTGTAGTTCCTGCCGTATAAACTGTGGCTCATGGGACAGGACAATGGCCGAACATTAGCATTTAGGGCTCTGGAGGTCACACATTTGAATACCGCAAGGCAGACAAATACTAGGAGAATAGATTATGTTCAGGGTTTGTAGTTCATTTCTAAACCAAGACACAAGTTCACTCAAATTATACCAAGAGAACAAGTACCATCCCCGATCTGCAGAACCTGCAGAACCAGGTATGGGTGTATTAGGTAAATTACCTAATCTGATTTCCATGTCTGTTTCTCCAGTCTTTTTAGTAATCTTAAAGAGTCTTGAGAGGCCTGTGGAAATGCAAGTACAGCATTCTTTTAAGGTGGCATATGTTCCACCTTGAGACACCTCTATGGTATCAAGAACGGTTCTATTCCCAGCCACCACCTGTCTGATTTTATGAACCTCCTAGATGAGGTTTTCTATGATCATGGTGACATTAGCAGGCTCTACTGCTATTCTCTGAACCATGTTCTCATTCTTTAGGCCTTTTGTAAGATGTAGAATGAAGAGGCATGGGAGAAGAAAATTCTTCTTGAGTAAAAGTTTTTGAACTCAGATCAAAGTTCAATTTCTCTCATGCCTGAATCACATTATCTAAAGACCTCTTTTTCCAAAAAGGGACATTTATGGACCAAATGGCCCCTGGATGATGTCAGGGCCTATCCTAGAGGCAGGCATTAGTTTACCAAGAAAACAGATCCCTGGCCAATTGGCAAGTAATAGCCAATACGCTTTTGTGCTGCAAATCCAATACCAGTTATTAGGAGCCATTAGTCTTTGGCCAAAATAAGCCTAAGGAGTTGTCAAGCAGTGTTATAATGTTGTGCACCTTTATCACGTGTGACTCATGCCAATGATGTTTTCAGTATAGAGATCATCGGGTACATCTAAACCAAAATTACATAGGCCTGAGCCTACATGCTATGCCTTTTTAAAACAAAGTCTGTAGAAGTAAGACCACCTCTAACTATATCGATTCCCCGGTTCTTTCCCAAGTTCTATTTCTATGAAAGTTTGGTTACAAAACCTAAATCCCATGATAGGTACTCAAGTGGTATTTTGGTACAAACAGGAGCCTCCCTGTCTAGGTCTGACCTGTAAGGACTTTTAGATTTCTAGTCATCTCACCTACTGTAATGTTTGCCATCTAAAGAGTTTGCTCAGCTTGAGGAGTCCAATGACCTAGCGAGCCAATTGAATTGGCACCAAGTCATAAAATTGGTCCCAGTGGAAGCTGAATGGCACCCATTGGAAAGTGGTGCCAATATGTTTTAGGCTAGCTATAGCCAGGGGTTGATCCGAAGAACAATATTAAGGGTAATGTACAGGATTTTCTTTTGTTTTCGGGGTTTTTTTTTGTGTGTGTGTGTGTGTGTGTGTGTGTTTTTAAGAGATAGGGAAGGTATTGCTCTGTTGCCCAGGCTAGAGTGCAGTGGCACAATCGTAGATCACTGTAGACCCAAACTTCTGGGCTCAAGTGACCCTCTTGCCTCAGCTTCCTAAGCAGCTGGGACTACAGGCACATGCCACTAATGCTGGCTAATTTTTAAATTGTTTGTGCAGATGAGGTCTCACCATATTGTCCAGACTGGTCTTGAATTCCTGGCCTCAAATGATCCTCCCAACTCAGCCTCTCAAGTCACTGGGATTACAAACATGAGCCACCATGCCTACCTGGACTTTCTTAGAGTCCTAACTTAACAAACCATTAATTTTTTTTTTAATTGTGAGACAATCAGGAAGATTTAAACATAGACTGGATGTTTACTGCTATTAAGAAAAAATTTTTTAAAGATGTGGTAGTAGTATTTTTTTTAAGTCTTTACCTTTTAGAGATATGTACCAAAATATTTACTTTAAATATTTGATTCAAAATAATTAGAGGACTTTAAAAATACACTTAATGGAAAAATTTTTTTCATTCAGAGTAGGAAAAAGATCCTAGGAATACCACCAAAAAAAAAAAAAAGAGAGAGAGACAAGAGAAACCTGCAAAACTGACATTCCTAGATAAATAAATAATGAAAGAATAAGTATAATAACAATGAATTTTCTTACCGGATTGATTTATCAAACTTATACAATTCCAATTAAATATCCCAGTGAGTTTTTCTAAAACTAGACAAAATTTTTCCAGATTTCATCTGCAATACAGCAGGAGTTCTTAAACTAAGATCCATGGATAGAATCTGGGGGTTTTATGATATTGAATGGAAGAAAAATTATACTTTTCCTTTTACTAGACTGTAACTGAAATGTAGCACTTCCTTCACTTATGAATGTAGGCAACAAAACATGGTCATATTAGCTATCCCTGTAACTTTGTCCCGTTAGAAATCACAGATATTTTCACATTATATTATAATTGTATTAATGGTTATCTAGAAATATCAATTTTGATCATCACCACTTTGAAACCATGGTAGTAGGTATTAGACCTGCTGCTAGATCATGTAATTAATACATTAATGAAGAAGCACATATTTACTATATCATAAACTTTTAAATATTTTGATAATTGATTTTTGATTTTGATTTTTAGGTAAAACTGGCTTCCTTGTTTTTTCCTCTAAGTTCACATCAGACATGGGTAATGTGCTGACATCACGGCAAGGTTTGAGGGGGGCATATCTCACACATGAATGTGAAAACCCAATCATCACGCTTATGAATTACCAAAGGATCAAACTGGCCAAACTGGCTTCCTTTATAATCCTGTTTATTTTATGCATTTAAAATCATTACTCTGAGAAAGGGTCAAAAGGTTTTAACAAAGGGAGCCATAGCACAAAAAAAGCTTAAGAACTCCTGTTCTAGAAGAATAAACACGGAGAAGAGCAGAAAATTAAAATTCAAGAATAGTATGAAAAAGTCTTATGAAGTATTAAGCACATTTAAAGGGCTCAAGAATTAAACTGATGTGGTCCTGATACAAAAATAGCTATTAATAGATAGATAACTTGCCATGGTAGCTAAACTGATAAATGCTACAGAACAGAGTTCAAAGCAGACCAGGTACAAATAAGAATGTAATGTATGATAAAGACAGAGCCCCAATTCAGTGGAGAGAGGAAGAATTATTTACCACACGAAGCTAGGACAACAGGCTTGTTGTAAGGGATCAAAAAAAAAAAAACTTTTTAGCATCACCTCACACAATTTACTGAAATTAATTCCATTTAGATTGAAAAGTTAAATGCAGAAATGAAGACAGATAAAACCCTGAAAGAATGCTAAGGAAAGTTTTCCCCACAGGAGAGATACTAATTCATGAAACAAGAAATCCAAACTTTTTTTTTTTTTTTTTTGAGACAGAGTCTCGCTCTCTTGCCTGGGCTAGAGTGAGTGCCGTGGTGTCAGCCTAGCTCACAGCAACCTCAAACTCCTGGGCTCAAGTGATCCTTCTGCCTCAGCCTGCCGAGTAGCTGGGACTACAGGCATGTGACACCATGCCCGGCTAATTTTTTTTCTATATATTTCTTAGTTGGCCAATTAATTTCTTTCTATTTTTAGTAGAGACAGGGTCTCGCTCTTGCTCAGGCTGGTTTCAAACTCCTGATCTTGAGCGATCCTCCCGCCTCGGCCTCCCAGAGTGCTAGGATTACAGGCCTGAGCCACCACGCCCGGCCAGAAATCCAAACTTTTCATAAATTCTAGATATCAGTCTGGAAATCACATGGTACATTAAGGACCTCCAAGTAGTCCTGAGCAGGAGGAAATGATTCTGACAGCATGAGAACATGGCTGGGCACCAGGACCTCGCTATAAGCTCTTCACTCCTCCACATCCAACAGCAGCAGCATGGAATCTACTCCATTGCCTACCACTGCTGCGCTATTCAGATGCTTGCTGTTCCTCTTACTTCAGTCATTTCCATGGGCTCCAACCCTGTTTCTCTCTACATTCTCTCTTCCCTTTGTGCTGATTCATTTCACGGTCTTTATGCTTTTTGGTACCATCAGAGGCCCTGGACCATTAAAAGCTTTCCCCGCCACCACCCTTCCTCCTCAAGGCCACTGACCAGGGTGTCAGTGAGGTCGAGTAAACTGACCTAGATTTATGCAATGAAGGATGCAGGACTCCACGTAAACTCCCAGAGGGCAGAAGCTGTGCCCGATTTTGTTCATTGTTGTATCCCCAGAGCCTAGGACAGTTGGCCACCAACATGCTTACCCAGTATTTGTGGAAAAAAGTGCATGAAGAAGTTGAGGATGAAAGGTTAGCACTCTGTCCTTGGGTGACGGTACGGCAGACTAACTTAGACTCTAAATCCTGGGCCAAGGCTCTGGTTGCTGTGCTGAGAAACAGTTCACCCCAAGAAAAGAAAATAAGTTATTTCTTCATAGAACAATAACTTTATCCCTTCAAAAGACGGTTTTTATTTTTCTCTATTAAAAGTTTGACTAGTCCTGTAGTTTAATTATTGTGCAGAAATTTCCTCCTTCCCATCTGGTTTTCTCACTGACTCTTCTCTAGTCAGTGGTTCTCAAACTTTAATCTTTAGAGACTTAGTGATGACACAAACATTTGATGGGAATGTCACAGACACTGAAGCTGATGTAACACTGAAATTATGGTAATCTCTCTTATAAAACAACTTCACTCATCTCAGTGATTTACTTTGAAATAACAAACTGTTATTCTTTTGTGTTTATAAACTATATTTAGTCTAATGAGATACCCTTAATCTTATTTATTGCAAATTCTACAAAAGATTTAATTTTAAAAGGGTGGGGGGGAGTTCTTGCCAAAAACTGAAAGCAATCCACATGTCCATCAGTAGGCAAGTGGATAAACAAACTGTGGTATAGCCATACAATTATGGCCTGCTACAGTATTCATCAACAGAAAAGAATGAGCTACCTAGCCAGACAAAAGCATAGATGGATCTTAAATGCATATTGCTGAGCGAAAGAAGCCAGTCTGACAGGGCTACAAACGGCATAATTCCATTTGTATGGCATTGCAGAAGATGCAAAACTACAGAAAGAGTAAACAGGTCAGTGGTTGCCAGAGGTTCTGAGGGAGGGAAGAGGGCTTGAATAGGTGAAGCACAGGGGATTTTTTTTTTTAGGGCAGGGAACTATTCTGTATGATGCTGTGGTGGTGGATACATGTCCCTATGCATTTGTCAAAACCATGCAACTTTCAGCACAAAGAAGGAACTTTGATGTATACAAGCATATCAGCTGCAGAGCCACACTGCAGGGAACTGACCCCGGCAGGAACCCTCAGCAGCTCTGTCCCCTCCAGCCACTCCACAATGCCTGTGCCCCGCCTCCAGCTCTGATTCTCTCCACCTCCACCGCTCCTTCTTCCCACGCTGACTGCTTACTGTGACCTTTACTCTCCCCCTACCTCCACTTTGGTTTCTCAGTGGCCTCTGTGGTCTCACGGCTGCTGTTCGCTGCCTTCCGTTGGTGGCTCTGAGCCTCTTCCTCCCGTACTGGCTCCACTGCTAAGGTGGGAGATGTGATTGGCTTGGCTGCTCCCTCCTCATGAGTTCCATCTCTCTGGGGGCCGGTGTGCACCTGAGACTGGCTTGCCTTTGGCTCAGGTGGAAGCAGGATGGTGAGATACACAGCAAGTCCACTAGAGCCTAGGGCTTGCTTCAGGTCACCCTTGCACCCTTGGAGGGGCAGACACTTCTCAAGACCTTTACAACCCAAAATAGCCTCCCCATTGTCTCCCACAATTGGGAGTCCATGCTTCCCTGTCCTGCGTTTCTCCTGTCATGGTACAGTAGTCCTCCCCTTATCCAAGGTTTTGTTTTCTGTGGTTTCAGTTACCCATGGTCAACCATGTCCACAAATATTAAATGGAAAATTCCAGAAATAAAGAATTTATAAGTTATAAATTTCATGCCATTCTCAGTAGTGTGATGAAATCTTCCGTCATTCTGCTCTGTCCTGCCTGAGACTTGAATCATCCCTTTGTCCCGTGTATCCATGCTGTAGACACTACCTGCCCACCTGTCACTGAGTAGCTGTCTCAGCTATCAGATTCAAAAAACATGGTATATAGAGGGTTCGGTACTCTTCAGGGTTTCAGGCATCCATTGGGGGTCTTGGAACGTCCCCCTTAGATAAGAGAGGACTACTGTACTTACAAGCATGTGTTGTACCTGCTTCTTTTTTCGTTTTTCTCTTCCCAGACCATAAGACCCTTGTAATAGTTTGCTAGGACTGCCAAAACAAAATATCAGAGACTGGGTGGTACAAACAACAGAAATGTATTCCCTCATAGTTGTGGAGGGTAGAAGTCCAGGATGAAGGTGTCTGCAGAGCTGATTTCTTCTGAGGCCTCCCCCCGTGGCTTGCAGGTGGCCGTCTTCCTCCAGAGTCTTTACAGTCTCCCCTGTGCGCATGTCTGTGTCTTCATCTCCCCGTCTTATATGGATCAGGGCCACCCATATGACCTTTTTACTTCAATCACCTCTTTAAAGGCCCTATCTCCAAATACAGGTCACATTCTGAGGTTCTGGGGGCTAGGACTTCGACAAGGACAAAAGCCACATGCTCTGAGTCATTTTATACGCAGTGCTCAGGGCCATACGTGGCACATAATGGGCACTCAATTTTTTTTGAAGGACAGAAAAGAGAGAAATGAAGAGAAAGAACACAGGTAGGAGGGATGGTTCAGAGTCGGCAGCGTAAAGCAAGATGTGGAAAAGGAATGAGTATGAGCCACGTACAGGAGATACAGAGACTGGTGCGACCGGGGCTGGGTGTTCATTTTGGAGAGCTACTGGAAATGAAATTGATGGCTAAGGTCAGGCCCAAGCTTGAAGCCCTGAGTGCCCTGCTGAGACATTTAGAATTTACATGGCTGCCCCGAGACGTCATGAGCAGAGGAATAACTTGAGGGAAATGACATCTGAATGTCAGTGAAAAATCTAGCATTGAAGAACTTCTGCCTGGAGATACACAGTTTTATAAAGAATTCCAGGAAATCGTGAATTGTGCGGGGAAGGGCAGGAAACTGACTCCAGGTTGATTTTTCTAATGATATAACATTAGGTAACAGGACCATTGAGACTTCATTTAAAAATTGATCTCTTTTATGATGTAACCAGGACAATTTTTAGGAGGGGTGAGTCACCACCATTGGTTAGTGCCTTCAAAGAGCCAGAGTCAGCCGGCCAGCCTTCTGGGGGATCCCAGCAAGTGGCTCTCCCTTCTTTTATTGTTTTGATTGTTGTGTGGTTACCTAGGCCCCCTTGCACTATCATTGATCTGTGTTTGTCAAAAATTCTCTTATGGTAATTCGAAGTAATGCAGGGAGAAATGGGTGGCGGCTGGGATGAAGCAAGATTGGCCTAGAGCTAGTTAAGCAAGAAGATTTCTAAACTCAAGAAGCTGGAGGGGTGGGAGTGGCTCTGGCCTCAGGCATGCCTGGAACCTAGGACTCCAGTCCTTCAGATCCCTCTCCCAGCTGGCTTTGTTTTCTCAGGCCGGCTGACTGTGCAGGACTCACATCCTGGGTGGCTGCACCCCTAATTTCCTTTGAAAGGGAAAGAGGACCCTTACTCACCGAACTAACTAGAAAATTCTAATGAAACACTGATTGGGTCATTTAACTACCCCTACCCCAAGAGATGTTTATGGTTGGCCTGGCTGGGAGATAAAACCTAAACTCAAAAGAAGGGGCACTAATCTAGGGTGATAAAATAATGTCTATTTGGGGACATCAAATAAATTGTTTTCATTCCAAGCATTTTGAGGCTGTGTATTTGGCCCTGATGACCTGATAGCCTTAAATTTTCTGGATGGTCCTAGTTTTATTTAATGTAATTTTTTTCTCAAAACAATGATTTTTAAGTGTATAACTAAAAATGATTTATTATTGTACACCTCTGTAAACTTCCTATGAATGAGTGAATGAATTCACAAATACAAGAGTTATTTGTCAAACCTTACGTCCATGATTTAGAAACCTGGTATATTGTTCTACTTACCACACTAGAAACATTATCAAGAATGTCCCTACCTTTCTTCTTCTGTCATTTGAGCTCTTTCATTGGTCTGTTGACCCACATGAATGGGAGCCTGGGTTCTGTTTGTCCACTGGCCAGGTCTCAGGTGTTACTGACCTACCAAAGATCACTGAAGGATGAGTTTGCTTAACAATTGAGAAATAATATTTCCTATGTTAGACTCTATTTGAGGCGTGGGGTTGCTGGCTGCCTGATAATCATCATTCCAATTTTCTTTGAATGAAACTTTTGGGATTGTGAGGGAAGGAATTTGAAGTTTGCAAAACTTAATCATAATTCTCCCCTCTTTTAGCTTCAGACTAAATATGAGGTCCTTGATCCAATGGCTTTCTCCAAAGGCCAGAGGCAGGTGGGATAGCTGGAAAGAGGACATTAGGGCAGGAAACTGGTGAGGAAGTAAATGCACATAGAGAACATCCACATCTGGGGTTAGACAATAGCAGTGAGGGTGCAGAGGAAGAGATGCATCTGAGAAATACTGCGAAAGAATAATCCATAGAACTTGGTGATGAAGCAGAGGTACAGAGAGAAGAGGAGGGGGAAGTCAAGGATGGTCAAATGGCTTCTAGTCTGCGATAGAGGCAGAGGAAATTCTCTGCCATTAAAAGAAATGGGGAAGTTAAATGGTAGAGTGCAGAGCTGTGTAGTTTTAGATGTATTGAGATTGGAGGAGATGGAAAAACCATCTTCAGGTGGTTGAAAATCCAGGGCCACTTTTGATTAACGTTCACAAAGGGAAGTGCAGAGTGCTAGAAATCCCAGCCAAAAGTCAATCACATCCCTGGCCCCAGATCAAAGACCAAGCTAGTTAGGGGTCAGTGTGTATAAGCCCCACAGGCCAGTAACAAAAAGGACTCCCAGGTTATTTTGACATACTCTCAAGGCCATACTTGTATGTGGCACTGAAAATGTTGAAACCAATCGCAGCTGGAATATATCCATTTTTTCTTTTTTCTTTTTTAAACTTATTATGGAGAATGTTAAAAATACACAAAAGTAGAAAGAATTATATAAAGAACCCGATGTTTCCATTATCCAGCCTCAACAATTATCAAATCATGGCAAATCTTGTTTCATCCCAACCCTCACTCACTTCCTGCATTATTATTTTGAAGCAAATTCCAGATACCATATCTTTCACAGTAAATATTTTGGTATGAAATTCTAAATAGAGGGCTCCATTTTTTAAAAAAAATAAGCACTATGCCATTATCATGCTTTAAAAATTAACAATCATTTCTTATATTATCAACTATCAAGTCGGGTTCAAATTCCCATTTTTATTTTATTTATTTATTTATTTATTTTGAGACAGAGTCTCACTCTGTTGCCCAGACTAAAGTGAGTGCCATAGCATCAGCCTAGCTCACAGCAACCTCAAACTCCTGGGCTCAAGCAATCCTTCTGCCTCATCCTCCTGAGTTGCTGGGACTACAGGCATGCGCGACTGCAGGCATCACCACCATGCCCGGCTAATTTTTCTATATATTTTTAGTTATCCGACTAATTTCTATTTTTAGTAGAGACGGGGGTCTCACTCTCGCTCAGGCTGGTCTCGAACTCCTGACCTTGAGCTATCCTCCCGCCTCGGCCTCCTAGAATGCTAGGATCACAGGCGTGAGCCATTGCGCCGGGCCCAAATTCCTATTTTTAAAAACAGCTTATTTGAATCATGATTCAAATTAGAACCACAGATGGGGATTGGCTGATAGGCTTTTAAAGTCCCTTTTACTCTTTGGATTTCTCCCCTCCCCCTTTCCCTTCTCCCTCACGTCCCCGCCCCCTACCCTGTCTTGTAATTTATTTTTTAAGAAATGAAGCTATTTGCCACACTGATTTTCCCACCCTCCGGGTAAAGAGAGTTCCCCACACTGGATTTGGCCGGCTGCATTCCTTTGGTGTACTTTAACACGTTCCTCTGCCCTCCACGTGTCCTATAAATTGAGAGCCGTGATCAGATTCAGATCCGTTTTCATTTTAAGTGATATGCAGAAAGATACCCAGTGAAGATGTTGGAGCCACGGCAGTGATGGGATTGGCAGGAAATAGCAGAAAGTGAGACGCATCTGAGGACCACCTCCTGAGGAAGGGCGACCTTTAAGGGGCAGGCAGAGGAGACGCCTGGGCAGGCTGCGCAGGGGGCTGCGGCCCGGTGCTCCGGGGGAGCGCGCTGTCGCCTTCCCTGCAGTCCCCTGCCCGGCCCGCGCAGGGGCGCGAGCGCGAGGGGAGGCGGCGTTGCCTGCCGGGCCTCGCCTGCTGAGGAAACGACCGGGCGACCCCCACCTCTCTTCTCTGGGGACTTCTGACAGCCCCGGGAGAGAAAGCAGGCGGAGACGGGCTTTGGCTTCCTGAAGCGCAGAAACTCGCCCGGCTGCGCGCGCGAGGGCAAGAGGCTCGGGGACCCGCCCTAGCGGCGGCGTCGGGGCAGACCGCCACTCTCGCACACCTCGCGGCGGCTCTCCCGCAGCCCTCGGCCCGCTGGGGGCCCTCCAGGGGACGGGGATTGGCTAGACGCTGGACGCCCTCGGTCTGGCGAAGCTAGGCTGTGTCCTCCTGGCCCTCAGCGCGCCCATCCCTCACTACAGTCCCCGCAGCTGCTTTTGCAATTCCGCCCTGCCCACCCGCTTGCCAGCCTGGCGCCTCCCTGCAGAGGCTCAGGCTGCTCCAGCCGGCCCGGCCTCCGCTCCCAGACGCTGGGGAGAGCCCAGTGGTTGGCCCGCTTTCTCTCTCTCTCGCCCCGCTCTTCTCTCATGTGCCCACTACCCACTACCCTCCCTGCCATGTGCCACTTTCTTGCTGTCTGTGAAGGCATTTGTAGTCGCTCTTGTGCGGGGCCTTCAAAGATGTAACTTTTGGACTTTCCCATCCAGCAGCACCAGCCTGAAAAAGCAGTGAGTTGCACCACCATGCAGGCATACCTGGTCTCTCGTGGGTGGATTAGGCCAGCTTGGGCACTAGTGCCCCGGCAGTGCCTGTGTGGCTGCTCTGCCTGGCCTCAGTGCAGAGGCAGGGGCAACAAGTATGTCTTTGCCTTGGAGAGTTCTAGAAAAAGGCTGAACACACCACAAAGAGTTCCCTTCACAAGGAAATACTGATCAGGGCTTCTGAGCCCTTATAAGAAACTTGCCAACTGAGAAATGTAACTCTGCTTCCTTTCTTTAACTGCACAGGCGACCAAAGATCTCAGGGTCAGTCGCTGCTTTGGTTTGACATTTAAGGCCTCTGTTATGGGGGTAACTAAGATGAGTACCAAGAGATGCCCAATGCCACTAGTAAACACCAAAATTTAGATTAGTGTACAGGATCCCATAGCCTCAAGCTTGCAAAGTAAGGCTTTCAGGGAATGAAACAAAGTATAGTTTGGTTCTAATGGGGACAGGGAGGGTCCTGGCTGGGGGGCCATAGAGTAGAGCACCCCAACATAAAGGCCCTGGGTCTTAGAAGATGCCCAGGATGGGGAAGGCAGGAGATACGGAAGGAAAGGAAACTAGCAGATGTGAGTGGCAGGAAAAATCCCAGTGACAATGCCAATGCAGCTCAACTTCTCACCAAAAGCCTCCCAAGAGGATCTCAGCCCCAAACAAGGCTCAGGGCGTACAGGTGGTGCAGACCATGCAGCTGGTTGCGAGGTGCCCCAGGGCATTAGAGGGCTGAGCCCTAGGACCGAAATGATTTCAGCCTGCTGCCCTCAAGATTCCCACAGGCTGCATGACCCCCACTTCTTAGAGTAAAGTAGGAGGGACATAGCTCCAGCACCATCCAAATTCTTACATCCTGAGGAATTTTGCCAAAATCTACTTACTGCCAAATGGAGTCTGGCTGGGTATTTCCAGGACATGAGCCATTTTCACTGTGCCCACTAAACAGGGTGCAGTTCCCCTGAACCGCTCAGAGAAGCTGCAAAGGTTGTGGGGATCAGCCTTGGTGAACAGCTGACCTCTTATATCCCAGTGCAGACGCAGGAGCCCCCAGCGCAGCCCTGTGGCAGTGGGCAAGTCTGCAAGGCTGGCTGGCTCATGGGGGCCCCTGTGCTGTTGATGTCTGCTTTTTGCATTAAAATCACCATATGGTGCTAACAGATGCAAAGCTAGCTGGTTTTACTGTTTAAGGAGGGTAGATTTAACTTATGCATGATTTGGGTTATCACTAATGTTGTTTCTTTGTTATAGAAATAGCTTTTTTACTGTTTGTTGTTTTTCTAAAATTATTTTCTGCCTCTGACTAATGCAAACAATAAAGGGAAGGTGATTAGAGAGAGAAAAAAAACATGGGGAAAAATCATGGGAGATGTGCTTCAACCACAAACCTGAGAAAAGGGGAAGTGTAGGATAGAAGTTTTTCTGTTTTTAATTGCAGTTGAATTGCACAGCAAAGACTCATAGCAAGGAATTATGATAACAGAAATTCTCTGCCCAGCTTGTAGTTGTTGATACATTTTAATCCTTATGTGTGACATTAACAGCTTTGGTGTATATTAATTATCTGCCATCTGGCCTATTTATTTCAAATAGAGCTTCTGAATTACATGGACTTTTATGTGGTTTGTTTTATGTATATCTGTTTTTTTGTTGTTGTTTTATTTTGTTTTTTGAGACAGAGTCTTACTCTGTTGCCCAGGCTAGAGTGCTGTGGTATCAGTGTAGCTCATAGCAACCTCAAACTCCTGGGCTCAAGCAATCCTCCTGCCTCAGCCTCCCAAGTAGCTGGGACTGCAGGCGTGTGCCGTGATGCCTGGCTAATTTGTTTTTTCTATTTTTAGTAGAGACGAGGTCTCTCTCTTGCTCAGGCTAGTCTGGAACTCCTGAGCTCAAGTGATCCTCCCACCTTGGCCTCCCAGAGTGCTAGGATCACAGGTGTGAGCCACCCTGCCTGGCCTAGTGTACCTTTTCAATTTCACAATCCAAAATGGAGAGAAACTCAGCACTCATTCTTAGCAGTTCAGTCTCTGAGTAAAAATGTGTTTCCTCTCTTAAAGTTATTTGTTTGATAACCTGAAATCATTTAAGTATCCAAGATAGAAAATATCAAGATTCAAACCTTAATGTTAGCAAGATTCTAACAGATAAAATCTGGTGACTTGATTTTCTCTGAAAGTGGCACACATATGTATATAGATAGATTTAAATGGCAAACAGGCATGTACATTTATGAAGTGCCAGCCACTATTCTCAGCACTTCACAACTATTAATCCATTTAATCTTCATGACAATTTCTAGGAAGTAGGCATTACCCCAGTTTGTGGATGAGAAAATTGAGGCACAGAGAGGTTAAATAGCTTGTTAACAGTTAATCACTAGCAAGTAGAGGAACCAGCATATAAACTCAACTTGCCTGGTTCTAAAGCCACATTCTTGTCCCATATGCTATGCCTCTTAAAAAAAAAAGGAGGCCCTCCTCTTGGGACACAGAGGTAATCAAGGCGCCTGCCTTGAATTGAGGCCATGTCTGGGTAGGCAGTTTATGAGTTAAGGAGCATGAATAACCAACGAAGGTCCAGATGGGTTAGTAACCTGCCCCAGACCGTGCAGCGGTATGTGGTTAGACAGGTTTCAAATTCATTATGTAACAACAAGAACATTTTGAACTGCTTTGAGGTATTTGTAAATAAACCTCTTAGGCGAAAATTAATATTTTATAGTTTTAATTCAACAGAATTTTTAAAGCACCAATTATGTGGCAACACAGATTTAAAGTAAACCATCATACAAAGAAATATAAGGCGGTAGCAGTAGTCTCATGTAGATAACACAACTCTTACCCTCAGTAATTTTAGAATCTAATAGGTAATTGAGATTATGCACACCAAAGTTTACAAGTTCGATTAATGATGTTGAAATGCTATATAGCTCCATAACTGACTTATTGTCTTGTTTGTTCACTCTGTCTTGTACTACAACATAAGCTCCATGGGAATGGCCAACTTGTTGACCTTGTTCACAGCTATGGAACAATGCCTGGCACACAGCAGGTGCTCAATAAATGAACAGTGAGGGGATGGGTGAGTGTATGTGCCAGCCTTGTTGAGCCTGTGAGCATAGATGAGCTCTCTGAGAATGAGATTGCGGACAATGAAGAGAAAGGCAGAATTTTGAGAAATTCCACCAACTTGAGGATGGCAGGAGAAAGACAAGACAGAAAGCAATCAGGGAGATGGAGGGCAAATCAATAAAGTGGGGCATCATGAAAGTCAAGAGCAGGAAGAAGTTTGGGAAATGGAGGACAACATTAGAAAATACTGAAGAAAAACTCAAAAGGACAAGCATTGGGAAGACTCTTGAATTTGGTTTTTGGGCAGCCACAGAGACAAATTGGAGAGGACCCCCACTTGCACAGGAACTGTGGAGTAATTAGGACACTGGGCAGGAAGTTTGGCAGTGAACGGAAGGAAGAGAGAGGACAGCATTGGGTGTTTGCTTGCAGAATGCAAGGACATTCATTCTTAATGCAGTAGAAAAGCTTCACGTTGTTACTGTCTCAAGTGGAGGCTCCCTGTCACTCATCCTTTGTCCTAAGGGAACAAAAGAGGCCTTCAATTTCATGAGTGCCCCAGTGATGCTTTTGAGAGCTTGAGCTTTGGCATCAGACAGACCACATTCGAATCCCAGTTCTTCATATTATTATACTAGCTGTGTCACTTAGGGAAAATTAATTAATTCCTTAAGTTTTCTCATCTTTGAAGTGGGGATTCAGTCAGTCACCAAATGTTATTAAGCACCTCCCAGACACTGTTCTAGTAGGGGATTTAGCATACCAGTGGTAAACAAATCTCTGCATAATTCCAAAAACATGAAGTCAACAGTATTTTTAAGTTATATCTTTTTTTTTTTTTTTTTGTAGAGATGAGGTCTCACTACATTGCCCAGGCTGGTCTCAAACTCCTGGCCTCGAGCAATCCTCTTGCCTTGGTTTCCCAAAGTGTTGGGATTACAAGTGTGAGCCAGTACACCCGGCCTTTAAGTTATATCTTGACTCTGCTTCCAGGATGATGGAGTAGATGTACTTTTCCCTATTGCTCCCACTAAGCACAACTAAAAACCCTGGGCATTATGTATAAGTCAAACATAAGAAGACTCCGAAAAGGTGGAGAGAAAAGGCTGACGGGCTAAGGACTTTGGTATCCAAGGAACAACCTGGAAATAAGCTTCCTGGGTTTTTGTTTTTATGCTTGTTTTTTTAGCCTCTTATACCCCAGACTTGGAATTGGCAACCCGGAAATGCCAACAACAGGAACAAAGAAAAAAAATCCCCTAAAAAATCTGTCTAGCCAAAGGACCAAGAAAGGGGCAGCCTAACAGGACAGAAATGTTTAGACTGTAACTACTTACTCCAGCTAAAATGCTCAGAAAACACTGCAGCCCCCACTCCTACCCACACTAGCCAGTGGGGAGTCGAAGTCCAGACTTCCTCCCCAACCAGGCTGTAACAAGGGGCGACACCTGCACTGGCGTGCGATCAGAGAAGGCCACAGGGAAGGCACTTTCATCTCCACCGGGCAGTAAGGAGGCTCCCGCTCCCATGGTGTCAGAGGAGACCACATGGGACTTCCAGACCTTCACTGGCAGCAGCTACAAAGGAACTCCCTCCTCCTCCCTGCTGGCATGGGGTCAGAAAAAGCTTAGTGGGGAGGCAACACTTTCACCACTGCCCAGTGACAATGAGGCCACCTCCCCGGTGGTGTCAGTGGAGGCCATGTGAGGAAGAGTAACGCTGCTCCCAGCCCAGTGGTATGGCCACATGCCCAGTGGGTATCCAGAACCCCTACCCCGCATAGCAGTAACCAGGAGCCCTTCCCGCAGTGTGGACAGAGGCAAGTGGGGAAGCTGGACTCCCGCTCCCCGTCCCCTGCTGGATTGCTCTTGGCATGAGAGCCCGCTAAAACAGAGGGTTTAACTAAGACAGGTTTAGGAAGACAGTGCCCCAAGTGGGGAAAACAACCCCCACCAGCACCAGCTCCATCCACATTAAATGAATCTTGAAAATTTATCTGAATGAAAATTAGTTTAGAAGGAGCTTAATTATTAGTCTGCCTCACATTCCTTGGTTGAGCCCTGGGCCCAGCACAACACTTCTCTTGGTTATGGTTCACGTCTGATCTAACCCCTGGGAAACTGGACAGGTCAATGAACTAAAACTCCCTTTTTTATTTTGGACGTGCCGCAAACCAAAAGAATAAAAACAAAACAGATAGATGATTTAGAGCTGTATAATGTGTCGTTTTTGCCCAGAGGCATGCTAACTTGCAGTGTGGTTTTACACAGGCCTCTAGTTTATCCTCTTCCTCTCTTCTGCTGCCTTTTCACTGTTTGAAGAGGTCAAAGGAGGAAAAAGAAAAAATAAAAAGAAAAAAAAAGAGAAAATAACTTTTTTTTTTGTTTTAATAAAAGAGAAAGAGAAAGGTGAAGGCATTGACTGAATTTGATTTCTCTAGACTCTCAACTACCCCACGTTAGACAAACTAATTTTTTAAAAAGACAAATTTATGAAAATGATCAAGTAGAGAGTGACTGCCCACTTCTCAAAGAGTTTTTATTTTTAATAAAATGGATTTAGGGGAACATTTCTTTAAAAAGTGACCTCTTCAAATTTATTTAAAATACTCCTCAGCCTCAAATACATATGGAAATTGAGTACAGATCTATGCTCAAGATGGCTTTTCAAATCTGATGATGTTGGCTTAACTGGGCAACCACTTGTGGATCCATCCCTCACACTTTGCTTCAGATTAATTCCATGTGGATCCAAATGCAAGAAATAAAAACACAGAAATACTAAAAGAAATCACGGGAGTAAAGTTTTCCTAATCTTCACAAGAGCAAAAAATATAAAGAATTAAATCAAAGGCTAAACAAATGACTTTTAAATATATTAAAAATGCTCAAATTCATCCCTAATAAAGGCAAATGAAACTATACTGAAAAGTGACAGAAGTACATAAGTTCCACGTTTCATTTTACCCTGGAAATCCTAATACTGGCAAAGGTTATGCTGGCTTTTCGGAGAATATTACATGTGATGGTGGCTTAAACGACTTTATTTGCTTTAAAGGGTGAGCTCAGAAGGCTGGAGGCCTTAAGCACATTTGAATTGTAAGTACAAAATAAAAGAGATAATATATTCCCACTAAATTAAAATAATCTATAGAATAAAAATTAATATTTTTTTTCTTTTTAGAGACAGGGCCTTGCTCTGTCACCCAGGCTGAAGTGCAGTGGTATGATTATAGCTCACTATAACCTCAAACTCCTGGGCTCAAGTGATCTACCCACTTCAGCATCCCAAGCAGCTATGACTACATGTGTGGGCCACCATGCCTGGCTAATTTATTTATTTTTTGTAGAGGTGGGGTGTGGCTATGTTGCCCAGGCTAGTCTCAAACTCCTGGCCTCAAGCCATCCTCCTGCCTTGGCATCTCAAAGTGCTGGGATTACAGGCATGAAACACCATACCCGGTCTAAGAATGTTTTTCTAATCTCATTTTTTCACACTGTATCACTAAGCTAAAATGCAGACTAAAAAAACAATAAGCAGAATATACTATTTTTGTATATTATATATATGCCAAGGGAAAAAAATGTATGGACATATACCAAAATGTTAATGGTGCTTGTCAGTGGAAAAAATATGAACTATGTTATTTCTATGCTTTCACTCAAAAATCAACATAGAAGACTTCTGTGACTCCAAAATACATGAGGATTTCTCCTCAACAGCAAAGAAGCGATCAATTCTGCAGCGGACATGTCCTCCAATTTAATTCCAACACTATCTACCTGGAGATAGTGTCAGATGCCACAGGTTGAGGGCTCAGTCCCCCAGACTGCCCCCTTCCACTTCCAATGCCAATCACAAGCCCCAGGTTGTTTAACCTGTGCTTCTGACTGACGGCTATAAATCAGGATTTCCACGATCCCCTCTTTGGGTTCGATTAATTTGCTAGAATAGCTCATGGAACTCAGGGAAACACTACTTACATTTATTGGTTTATTATAATATAAAGGATACACATGAAGAGAACCATAGGGCGAGGCATGGGGAAAGGGTAGAGGGCTTCCATGCTCTCCCTGGGCGCCCACTCCAGGAACCTAACCACGTTCCCAATCCTGTTCTCTTGGGCCTTTCACGGAGACTTCATTGGACAGGCATGATTGACAACTGTGTAGAAATATGATTCGACAAAAAGAGTATGATCTAACACCAACAAACTAAGTGGGGAAATCCAGCAATGCTTGTCTGGTTAGCTTCTTCATGGCCTCTCTGTAGCATTCCTTCACCCAGAGTATGGGCAGGACCCCTTCTGACACAGGAGTCTTAAGACCCACAATCAGAAGGGTGAGTGAAGAGTAGAGTCCTGCCTTGGGAAGAAAAAGGAGCAAGTGAGAGGAAGGCAAAAGAGGTCAGAGAGAGATTCTGTTTACTGAGGCCTGCTTCTGAGTCCTAACGTGCCTCAACATTGTAACAGGAGACTGTAACAAGAGCTATGGGAGTTATGAGCTATGGGAGTTATGAGCCGGAACGATGGACAAAAATCAACACTTTATATATATATACATATAAATAAAGTAACATCACAGTGGTCACCTTGTGAAATTATGGGTGATGTAAAAAAATATTTTTCCTTTATACTTTTGTGTTTATTTTCCTAAGATTTCTGCAATGAACACATGTGAGTTAGTTGTGTAAAAAGAAAACAAACACATTCATTTTTTTTAAATGACCTCTTAGGAAAGGGTGTATTATATATTCCCCCAAAGCAAGATTCAAACGTATCTAACAACCACGTGGAATAGCCCACAAAAAAGGGGTGGAAGCGGTGTTTTTATGTTGATTAATTTGAGAAATTTCTCAACTTATTAGTCAATTTAGAAAATTAACATCATATAAAACAACTGCAGGAAGAAACAAATATAGGACATAGTGAAATAGCTTCTCTTTTTGTGAGGGGCAGGGCGCACAGAATCTCACTCTATTGCCTGGGCTAGAGTGCCGTGGCATCAGCCTCGCTCAGAGCAACCTCAAACTCCTGGGCTCAAGCAACCCTTCTGCCTCAGCCTCCCGAGTAGCTGGGACTACAGGCATGTGCCACCATGCCTGGCTAATTTTTTCTATATATTTTTAGTTGGCCAATTAATTTCTTTCAATTTATAGTAGAGACGGGGTCTCGCTCTTGCTCAGGCTGGTTTCGAACTCCTGACCTTGAGCCATCCACCCTCCTCGGCCTCCAAGAGTGCTAGGATTACAGGCGTGAGCCACCGCGCCCGGCTGTGAAATACTTTCTCAAATCATTAATGTTGCATCCCTAAAAAATCCTTGGAGCACCCACAAAAGAGATCTTGTGGTTTTAAAAAGCTCTTGAACTTGCTCTCTGAGAAAATCATTATGTAGGCCTGTGTTTAAAACACACTGGACATTATTATATAACTAAGCAGCTGGGAAGATTAATAGTGATTAAAAATAAAAGAGAAAACACACAGTACATCATGGCAGGACTGTTTAGCGAGAAAAGGGTGACTCAAAGGAAATAGTATTTATGCAGGGGAATAAAAAGTCAACCCATGGATTTCTCAAACAACAATAAAGACATTCTGTCTCAAGTCTGATTTAAAAGGCACCGCTTATCCAATGATATGATTACATTAGAAATAATGTAAATAATATCCATGAGTATTTACACAAAATGCAAAATGTATGTGTTATGGACCATTTGTGGAGAAGTACTTGTTTTCAAATCACATGTCATTCTTTTTTTGTTGTTTTTTTTTTTTTTTTTGAGACAGTTTCACTCTGTTGCCCAGGCTAGAATGCCGGGGCGTCAGCCTAGCTCACAGCAACCTCAAACTCTTGGGCTCAAGCAATCCTCCTGCCTCAGCCTCCCTGGTAACTGGGACTATAGGCACGTGCCACCATGCCCGGCTAATTTTTTTTTTTCTATTTTTAGTTGTTTGGCTAATTTCTTTCTATTTTTAGTAGAGACGGGGTCTTGCTCTTGCTCAGGCTGGGCTTAAACTCCTGAGCTCAAGCAATCCTCCTGCCTCTGCCTCCCAGAGTGCTAGGATTACAGGTGTGAGCCACCACACCCAGTCTGTAAACACTTTTTTAAAAATCCAACCAAATAAGTACTTGAATCTCATTGGTTGTGATGACTAATTTGGGCACCTGAAAGTTTCTAAGCCATACATAGTTTGACCTAGTTGTAGAGAAGAGATTTGTATATAGGATGACCCTGTGTGCCGATGGACAGTCACAGGGGACTGCGTGTAGGAGCAGGCTGTGGGCTCCGAATGGCATCCCAAGAGGATAAACTTTCTTTTTCCTTGGGGTGGGAGGCAGGGATGACCAAAGGTGAATCCAAGTTTCCTCAAGAAGATTATTCACAAGTTCATGCACAGCAAGGTCTGCTTCCATGCCCGCCCTGTGAGGAGAAGAGTCCAACCCAGAACCAAGCCCTTCCTCCATTCCTCAGGCCAGGTCATATTGAATTGGGATGAGATTACTGAGTATTGAGTGTCTCT
>CAUYRT010075505.1:0-58867 GCA_963574885.1 Lepilemur ruficaudatus
GAATGGGGAGAGCAAACATAAAACCTTTGCTCTCTCGCTGGGAGGAGAGCCTGCAACTGCAGCAGAATACTCAGGTGTGAGCACAGAATGCCATGCATCCTGGAGAGGGCTTAGCCCATGGACATCCCCGGGCCCCCCACACCCATCCCCCAAGGAAGAGCAGCCCCCAAGGAAGTGGCCTTAATGGCTTCAGGAGCTGAGGGGAGGCTAATCAGGTGAATGCAGGCACCCTAGCCTGGAGGCTGGTGGAACCCTAGTTTTGTGTATTAGTCAGGTTTTTCAGAAAAACAGAACCAATAGGATATGTATGTGTGTATGTGTATGTGTGTGTGTGTGTGTATACTCATTTGTAACTTTAAAAGAATGGAAAATGCATGACAGTTGGACTCACCCAGGCACAAATTATACATTGTGGCATGTTCTGTTGGCAAGCACATAATTAGAAATAAGAAGTTTGAGGGATAGGTAAACACCAGTCGAGGGCTGTCTCACACACAGCTCAGGTGTGGCACATCAAAGGGGCACACAGTACCATAGGTTGTACGAAGACATCCCAGAAATGTTGAACAGCTTGGTCTGAATGAACTCCCCTGGGAGGCCAGGAACAAGCTGCAGTTGTGCACATGTGTGTAGGAGCATGACTCCATACATTCTGACTTAGGTTCAGTTCAACCAGTGTTCTTGCCTCCCTCCTATCCCTCCGCAGTCTCTTCTCCACCAGGATCAGAGTGATCCTTTTATGACCTACAGTGGCTTGTGTCACACCTCTACTCAAATCCCTTCAATGGCTTCCCATCAAGCATCACACAAAATCCAAAACCCTTACCATGATCAGTAAATCTCAATATAACCTGTCCCCACATCCACCTCTTACCTCATCCTGCCCAGGTTGCCCTCACTCACTTCATTCCAGCCACTGGCCTCTTTTCTCTTCCTCAAGTTTGCCAAGCACACACCTTCTCCAGAACCTTTGCTTCTGTTTTCTCCTCTGCTAGAAATTCTCCTCTGCTAGAAATTCTCCCTCCTCCCCCGCCCCCCGATATTTCTGTGGTTCACCTCTTATTGCACTCGAATCTCTGCTCAGCATCACCTCTCCTGAGAGGGAGTAGCTCAAGGTGGCTGACTAAAAGCATTTCATGCCACTTCTTCCACCTAGAAGAACCAGAGTAGTGTATATACAGTGTCACTTTGAGTACATTATCTACAGGAAAATGCTGGGATTCAACAGGGAAATGACAAGGGACACCAAAAGTTTGGAAAGAAAAGGAAGAGAGGCAGTCTCCCTGGCTAGGATTGGCTGGGAGCTAGGAGTGTCTCCCCAGTGCAGGGAAAGGGTGAATAATAGACTTCCAGTGGCCCATATCCCCACTGCGGAATCATGAAATCCTATCACAGGGGAATTCCTCAACCCTCCTAACCCCTGAAACCAACACAAGGGGCTGCTGGGAGTCCATGGGGTGGAACTGCTCCAAGGAGGGAGCTCCTGCATGGCCCCATGCCCTTGCTGAGACGTAAGCAGCTATAGCAAGGCACTATTTTCAAAACTAGCCTTTGGGAAATTGCATACTCTCCTGAGACCCAGCAGTACAAGCACTGAGTAGTATAGAAACTTGAACTGTCACTCGTGGGACATGGGAATAAGCCAGGAGTGATCCCACAGCCAGGGCTAGGAAACAAGCAAAGCATGGGTGGCAGCAGCCAGTGACAGAAAGCAAGCACTGCCAGAATCTGAGCCAGGAATAAGAGCAGGATGTGAGTCGCCTCTGGGAGTTGTTTGCAAGCTTGGCATGGGCTCCTACAGTTAGGTTGGCAGAGAATGGCTAAGCCAGGCTGGTACTAGGGTATAAAGGGGACACATGTCCCCTACCTGCCAACCTCAGCTGTGGCCACTGAGGGCAGCCCCACCCTCTGCATTGGCAGAGCCTCAACATGGCTGCTATCACCCCTCACCTGAGCACTCCACCTAGGGCCAGAGAATCACCTGCCCCCATCCACCATGAATGGTGCCTACTCTCACCATTGGGAGGCCTGAGCACAAGCCCACCCAGCCTAACTTCGCCCAACCCCAAGACAGAGCACATAGCCAATGGTCTTGGAGATTGCTTAATCCAATCCACCACTTTAGGCATGCAAGCATCCCTCCCATGGCCTGGGATTGAACCTACACCCCTAGCCACTACCGTTTTAGCTGGCACCTATATGCAAAGTTGACCACTACCCCTACTAGCACCCGAGCAAGCCACCTGGAGGCCCAAGAATCAACCTGCTGGTAACTACCAACACAGGTGACAGCATACACCACCCTAGACCACAAAGATAGGGACACTCAGCCCACCACTGCCACCACTGGGGCCTGAGGACTGGCCCACCTGGCATCCCAGTTCCCAGCACAATTTGCTACAGCTTCCACTAATAACCACAACCTAACCCACTAAGGAAATCACATATGCCAATAATGCTGTTTACAGCCAAAGAAATCATCATACAAAGACTACACAACTGTATGCACCCAGAATCAAAGGCAAAGTGCCCTGCTCAACCAACAACATAGATGCATCTCCAGATTTAAAAAAAAAATCCTTTTCTATGAAAGTAAATTTGAAAGTAGGAAAAAGCGACTGTTACACTGGATGTGCAAATATCAACATAAGGGCACAGGAAACATGAAAAAGCAAGGAAATATGACACTTCCAAAAGAACACGGATACTTCTCCAGCAATAGATCTTAATCAAAAAGAAATTTTCAGAACTATAAAGGATTCAAAAGATTGACTTTGAAGAAGCTCAGCAAGATACAAGAGAATCCTGAAAAATAATACAAAGAAATCAGAAAAACAATTCAGAATACAAATGAGTAATTTACCAAAGAGATAGATATTTTTAGAAAGAACCATATAGAAATTCTGGAATGAAGAATTCATTGAAGAAAATATAAAATACATTTGAAAATATCAACATTAGACTAGATCAGGCAGAAGAAAAGAATCTCCGAACTTGAAGTTAGGTCTTTTGAAATAATTCAGTCAGACAAAATTTTTTAAAAAATGAATAAAAAAGAATGAGCAAGGCCAGGCGCGGTGGCTCATGCCTGTAATCCTAGCACTCTGGGAGGCCAAGGTGGGCGGATCGCTCAAGGTCAGGAGTTCGAAACCAGCCTGAGCAAGAGCGAGACCCCGTCTCTACTATAAATAGAAAGAAAGAAATTAATTGGCCAACTAAAGATATATATAGAAAAAATGAGCTGGGCATGGCGGCACATGCCTGTAGTCCCAGCTACTTGGGAGGCTGAGGCAGAAGGATTGCTTGAGCCCAGGAGTTTGAGGTTGCTGTGAGCTAAGCTGACACCACGGCACTCACTCTAGCCTGGGCAACAGAGTGAGACTCTTTCTCAAAAAAAAAAAAGAAAAAAAAAGAATGAGCAAAGCTTTTGTGACATTTAGGACAACATAAAGTAACTGAATTTGTGAATTATCAGTCTCTTTGAGGGTGGAGAAACAAAGACAGGATTAGAAAACCCATTTAACAAAATAATAGATGAAAACTCCCCATGTCCAGCAAGAGATTTAGACATTCACATCCAGGAAACTCAATGATCTCCAGGCATATACAATGCAAAAATGTATTCCCCATGGCACATTATAATCAGATTGTCTAAAGTCAAAGTTAAAGAGAAAATTACAAAAACAGCAAGAGAAAAACATCTAGTCACCTATAAAAGAAACCCCATTAGACTAACAGTGAATTTCTCAGCAGAAACCTTACAGGACAGAATAGAATAGGATTATATATTCAAAATGATGGAAGAAAAAAATAATTTGTCATTCAAGAATATTATATCTATAAAAATTATCCTTCATAAATGAAGTAGAAACAGTCATTTCTAGACAAACAAATGCTGAGGGAATTTGTTACCACTATACTGGTCCTACAAGAAAGGATCAAGAGAGTCCTAAACCTAGAATTGAAAGGATGACAGTTGCCACAAAGAAAATACAAGAAAGTATAAAACTCACTGGTAAAGCAATCATACAAAGGAGAAAGAGAAAAGACTCAAATGGTACTACTACAGAAACTCACCAAACCACAATGACAAACTGTAAGAGAAAAAGAAAGAACAAAGAAAATAAAAACAACCAGAAAATAATTAACACCAAGACAGATACAAAACCTCATATATCAGTAATAACCTTGAAAGTAAACAAATTAAATTCTCATCTTAAAAGATGAAGAATTGCTGGATGGATTTTAAAATATAATCCAACTATATTCTACTTGTAAGAAACCAACCTTACCAATAAATATACATATAGAATGAAAGTAAAGCCATAGAAAAAGACATTCCATGCAAATGGAAACCAAAATTAAGCAGAAGTAGCTATATTTATATCAGATAAAACAGACTTTAAAGTCAACTTGAGTGGTAATATATTTTGGGAAATCAGCTCACTACAAATTGTGACTATAAACATTGTACTGTAAATGTTTTGTAGTTTTCCCCAATTAAAAAAAAACAGTAAAATTAGAAAAAGAGGGTCATTATATAATGATAAAGTCAGCAATCCTGCAAGAAGATACAACAATTCTACATATATAAGCATCCAACACTGGTGCACCCAGATTCATAAAGCATATATTACTAGATCTAAAGAGGAGATAGACTGCAATAAAAAAATTATGGAGGACATCAACACCCCACTTCCAGCATTAGACAGATTATCTAGAGAGAAAAACAACAAAGAAACACTGAACTTAAATTTTAGACCAAGTGGACCTAACAGATATTTATAGAACATTCTATCCAATAACTATATGATATACATTCTTTTCATCAGCATATGGAACATTCTCCAAGACAGACCATATATTAGGCCACAAAACAAGTCTCACCAATTTTTTTTTTATTTCAGCATATTATAGGGGTACAAACATTAAGGTTATGTATATTGCCCTTTCCCCTCTCCTCCCGCGAGTCAGAGCTTCAAGCATGACCATCTCCCAGATGGTGCACATCACACTTATTATGTATGTATATACCCATCCCCTTCTCCCCCTTCCTGTCTGCCCCACACCTGATAAATGTTGTTCCTATATGTCCACTTAGGTGTTGATCAGTGAAACAAATTTGCTGGTGAGTACATGTTCACCAAATTTTTTTTTAAAACTAAAATCATATCAAGTATATTCTCAGGCCACAGTGGAATAAAACTAGAAAACAACATGAAGAATAACTCTATAAACTATACAGATACATGGAGATTAAATAATATGTTCCTGAATAATTATTGGGTCAAGGAAGAAATTTAGGTGGAAATCAAAAAATTTCTTGAAACAAATGAAAATAAAAATACAACATACCAAAACCTGTAAGATACAACAAAAGCAGTGCTAAGAGGGGAAATTTGTAGCAATAAATGCCTACATCAAAAAAGTACAAAGATTACAAACTAACAATCTAATTATGTATCTCAAAGAACTAGAAAAACAAGGACAAACCAAACCCAAAATTAGAAGAAAACAAATAATAAAGATTAGAGCAGAACTAAATGAAATAGAAACTAAAAAAAAAAAAATACAAAGAAACAACAAAGTGAAAAGTTGGTTCTTTGAAAAGATAAACAAAATTGATAAACTGCTAGTTAGACTACCCAGGAAAAAAGAGAAGATCCAAACAAACAAAAATAGAAATGAAAAGGAAACATTATAGCTGATACCACAGAAATACAAAAAGTCATCAGAGACCACTATAAACAACTATACACTGATGAACTGGAAAATCTAGAAGAAATGGGTAAATTCATGGAAACATACAACCTTCCAAGATTAAACCAGGAACAAATAGAAAACCTGAACAGAACAATAATGAGCAGTGTGGTTGAATCAGTAATAAAATATCTCCCAAAAAAGAGAAGCCCAGGACCAGATGGATTCAATACCAAATTCTAACAAACATTCAAAGAACTAATACCAATCCTTCTGAGACTATTCCAAAATATGGAAGAGGAGGAAATTCCCTCTAACTCATCCTGTGAGGCCAGCATTTCCCTGATTCAAAAACCAGACAAAGACAAAGCAAAAGAAGAAAACTATAGGCAAATATCCCTGATGAACATAGACATAAAAATTTTCAATAAAATAATAGCAAACCTAATTTAACAACAGTATATCAAAAAGATAATACATCATGATCAGGTAAAATTTATATCAGGAATGCAAGGATGGTTCATCATATGCAAATTAAACATAATACAGAACATCAACAGAATGAAGAATAAAAACCATGCGATCATCTCAATAGATAAAGAAAAAGCATTTGATAAAAATCCAACATCCCTTCAAGATAAAAACTCTCCTGAAGTGATGTTGAGATATGAGGAATATATCTCAAAAGAATAAAGGCCATACATGACAAACCCACAGCTAATATTATAATGAATGAGGAAAAGTAGAAAGCCTTTTCTCTAAAAACTGGAACAAGACAAGGATACTTGCTTTCACCATTCCTATTCAACATAGCACTGGAAGTCCTAGTCAAAGCAAATAGGCAAGATAAAGAAATAAAAGACATCCAAATTGGAAAAGAGGAAGTCTAACTGTCCTTTTTTGCTATGATGTGATCTTATATCTAGAAAAACATAAAGACTCCACCAAAAAACTCTTAGACTTGATAAATTTAGTAAAATTACAGGATACAGAATCAACGTACAAAAATCAGTATTATTTCTATACACCAATAATGATCTAGCCGAAAAAGAAATCAAGAAGGCAATCTCATTTACAATAGCTAGGAATAAGTTTATCTATGAATAAATTTTGTCAAGGAAGTGAAAGATCTTTGCAAGGAAAACTACAAAACACTAAAGAAAGAAATTGAAAATGACACAAGCAAATGGAAAAACATCTCATGCTCATGGATCGAAACAATTAATATCATTAAAATGACCACATTGCCCAAAACAATCTACAGACTCAACACAATCCCTATCAAAATACCAACATATTGAAATACTTATCAAAATCCTAAAATTCATATGAAACCAAAAAAGAACCTGAACAGCCAAAGCAATCCTGAGCAAAAAGAACAAAGCTGAAGGTATCTCATTACCTGACTTTAGAACCTATTACAAGGCTATAGTAAACAAAACAGCATAGTATTGGCATAAAAATAGACAAAAAAGTCAATGGAACAGAATAGAGAACCCAGAAATAAGCCACATTTTTAAGGACAAATGATATTTGACAAAGCCAAAAAGAACTTACATTGGAGAAAGGACACCATCTTCAATAAATAATGCTTGGAAAATTGGATAGCAACATGCAGAGGAATGAAACCAAACTCCTTTCTCTCACCATAAACAACAATCAACTCAAAATGGATAAAAGTCTTAATAGTGAGACTCGAAACTATTTTTAAAATGCTAGAAGAAAATCTAAGAAAAACTCTCCTGGACAAAAGCAAAGAATTTATGACTAAGACCTCAAAAGCACAGGCAGCAAAAACAAAAATAGACAAATGGGACTTAATTGAAACTAAAGAGCTTCTGCACAGCAAAAGAAATAACCAACAGAGTGAACAGACAACCTGCAGAATGGGAGAAAATATTTTCAAATTATTCTTCCAACAGGGTACCCATATCCAAAATATACAAGGAACTCAAACAACAGGAGAAAAACAAATAATCCTATTAAAAAGTGGACAAAGAACATGAATAGACATTTCTCAAAAGAAAACATACAAACAGCCAACAAGTGTATTAAAAAATTCTCAACATCACCAATCATCAGAGAAATGCAAATCAAAACCACAGTGAGATGTCATCTTACCCTAGTCAGAATGGCTATTATTAAAAAGACAAAAAATTACAGATATTGGTAAGGATGCAGAGAAAAGGAGACTCTCATATACTGTTGGTGGAAATGTAAACTAGCACAGTCTCTAAAACAGTATGGAGATTTCTCATAAGTCTAAAAATAGAATTACCATTCAATCCAACAATCCCACTACTGGATATCCACACAAAGGAAAAGAAATCAATATATCAAAGGGGTACCTGCACTTGCATGTTTGTCGCAGCACTATTCACAATAGCAAAGATATGCACTAAACTTAAGTGCCCATCAACGAATGAATGGATAAAGAAAATGTGATATATCAACATAACAGAACACTGTTCAGCCATAAAAAAGAAAGACATCTTTTTGTTTGAAGCAATATAAATGGAACTGGATGTCATTTTCTTAAGTGAAATAAGCCAGCCACAAAAAGACAAATCTTGCTTGTTCTCACTTATATGTGGGAGCTAAAAACTTTGAGCACATGGAGATAGACAGTGGAAAAACAGAAAGCAGAGACTGGGAAGGGTGAATTGGAGGGTGGATGAAGAAAGGTGAATTAAAGGGTACAAATATACAGTGAGATAAGGGGAATAAATTCAACATTTGATAGCAGAGTTGGATGACTATACTTAACAACTGAGTTAAAACACCCTGAGTACCATGACTTGATCACTATACATTATATATACATAACAAAATTTCTTATGTACCTTATAAATTTGCACACATTTTTAAAAAGCATCACTTCCTCAAAGTAGCCTGCTACCTAATTTATGATGTATTTACTTGCATACATGTTAATAGCCTTGCTTACCCTGGACTGTAAGTCCCATGACAGGGATTTCATCTGTTTTGTTCAGCCCAGCACCTAGAACTGTGCCTGATATATAGTAGGCACTCAATATATGTTTAATGAATGAATGAATTCAGTGAGTGCATGTCACATACCAGGCATCTGAGGTCAACAATAGAATTCAGTGATGAAGGAAATTTGGTCCTTCCCATCAAAGACCTTAGAATCTAGATCCACACTGTCTGAAATAGTAGCTATTAGCCACAGGTAACTATTGAGCCCCTGGAAAAGTAGCTGTACAAACTAAGATGTGCAGTAAGTATAAAATACACACTGGATTTTTAAGACTTAGTATGAAAAAAGAATGTAAAATATCTCAATTTTTATACAGCATTGACTACATTTGAAATAATAGTATTTTATATAATATATTAAATAAAATATGATTAAAATTAATTTCACCTGTGTCTTTTTAATTTTTTCAACATGAATACTAGAGAATTAAAAATTACATACTTGGTTTGCATTTGGGGCTTGCATTATATTTCTATGAGGCAGAGCTGGTCCAGAGGGAAAGGCAGATAGTAAATGGATTCTTTCTAGTTAAGTGAGTTAAGAAAGAACAATTTGAAATAATAATAATTATCAACAGGATGCTATAGGAAGATTAAGTGAGGACGTTTTTACAACCTAGAGATTCGAAGCCGACTGGGAGACTGATGTATTAAGTGTGTTTTAAAGCAATACTTCTCAAAATTTAATGTGCACACAAATCACCTGGGGATTTAACATGCAGATTCTGATTTAATCCGTCTGGGGTGGGGCCTAAGAGTCTGTGTTTCTTACAAGATCCCAGACAATGCTAATGTGGAGGCTTCCTGAACTACACTTGGAGTAGAAAGAGTTCAAATGTGTGTTTAGAGTTGGCCAGGTGAAGTAAGGGAAGTATTTTGGACTATCGGAAGCCTTACTCAAGGCTGTTGGAGTGTCTTCCTGCCAACTGGAGGAAGAGCTGGCACCTTAGCTGCTAACACTTCATTTTAAAGATTCCCCACTGCCCAAGGTGCTGCTCCTGCCATGGATGCCCAGAGCAAATGAATCAGAAACGGTCTATTTGGGAATTCATACGATGTATGATTGACTAAGACGTTTCTAAGCAGCAGACTTATTCAGGCTGAGCCTGAGACTTGAGCTGCTAGAACTTCAGTCCCCACATCAGAGCCTCTGCTCAGTACATCCTGTCCCCTTTCCTTCAGGCCTGCACCTGGTCTCTGGAGTTCCCTGAGGGTGGAAAATGTGGAATTTAGTCTAGTTAGCCAGTGGCTAGACTTAGGTGGTTCTCTTGCCGCTCACTTTCTGCTTCCCCTGTCAATAAGGGTGTTCTGAAGCTTGCAGTGAAAGAACACCCAGGAAGATTAGGGGATTACATAAATTTGTCTCCCTGGAGAGTGTTCAGCGTCCCAGGTCAGTACTTACGTTCACATTATCACATACAACATATTTGGGACTCAGAACATCACAACAAGGCAAAGAAACTAACTGAGAGAAAAGCTACAGGAAGGAGATTCATGTGAGAGCGGGAGCATGGGAGCCAGGGTGGGTGGCAGAGGGTAGGGTAAGCACACAAAGTGAAAACAGAGATTAATGGGGGGAAGTGAACAAAAGATAATGCCAAGGCATAGAGGTCACTTTAAGAGAATAAATTAATGGGTCTTAGAGATTGAAATCAGGGAATTGTGAGGAGAGAGGAATGTAGGCTTATTCTTCTCATTTTGGGCTTAGGTAAAAAGATGGTGCTATGAAAAGAGACAGGATACATACACACACCCACTATCAAAGTTAGTACTCTTGGGCTTGGAGAGAAAGATGAGTACTTCACTTCGAGACTTGATGAGTTTTAAGTGCCCAGGGAGTAACCAAGTATACTCTGCAGCAAACTCTTGAATATATGAATCTGAAACTCAGGAGAGAAGTCATGGCTGGAGATAGAGATTTGAGAGCCACCCTAACATAGGTGGACATTAAAATCATGAGAGTAGAAAATTTTGCCTAAAGAGAGTGAAGACGAAGGCTATGAGTCAGGGACAAATGCTAAGGCAAAGGAAAGGTGCTGGGACAAGGCAAGGTACAAGCACCATCAAGAGGAAATGTTGGCAAGAAATGAAGAAAGGTTTCAAGAACCTGTGATAGGTCAAATGTGGGATCCATAAAATAAGAATAGCAAGAGTCCGTTGGATCTGGTTATTAGGTCATTGGTGACCTGTTCAGAAGCTGTTTCAATGGAGGATTGGGATCAGAAGTCAAATTATAGGAGACTGAAGAAGAAATGAAAAATGAAGAAAGTAGACAAAGTGAATGTATTCACTTCAAAAAAGCATAGTGAGAAGGAAGGATAGGGATAGGACAGTGGCTAGAGGGAGACCTGGCTCATGAAAGGGCTTGGCAGCTTTGGGCGTTTTGTTTGTTTGTTTGTTTTAGAATGGGAGCAAATTTTCTATTTCAAAATGGAAAAATTTTGAGTTTGAAATAATTTGTAAATCCTGGGGGCTACAGTCTGGCTTCTGGGAGAGAACTTTTGATCAATAGTACACATTACACACACACACACACACACACACACACCCCAAAAAGTCATATCACATAGTGATACATATACATACATATCAAAGTTACTTTTCGACTATAATCAAAAAATCCCAGCTTTTATCCCAGTTTTGAATTCTAATGTGGTATGATAAAAAAGATTACTTGGTTAGGGAGTCAGAGATCCCAGTTATAGTCCTGTGATCTTCCAAGTGATTGTGTGACTTTTAAGTCACGTTGTCCTTCTGAGATTCAGTAACCTTACCCAAAAATGGAGAGAGCTGAACTAGATTAGATATGACATCTAAGATACCAGCTCTGACGGATTGATACAGGTTGCTTGGTATGCTATGTAGAAAAGGTTTCTGAGGCTGTGTCTAAGTTCAGCAAAAAAAAAATTATTTCAATAGACTAGCAATGTCTGCCATGGGCAGGAAAATAGTAGTGCCATTTGCCATTTCAAACTCCTGAACTAGAACATTCCATGATCCATTAAATGCATTATCATCCTGTTATACATCATGACTTTGGCCTAGTAAAATGTTCTGTAGCCATTTTTACCCTGTATTTAGTCCAAACCCCATTATTTTTTTACTTGTAGAAATAGGATCTGACATCACTACCTCTGTGGTTCTATTCAGAAACTAGGCCTGTTCTTTTCTGTTTATATTTCTAATAGGCTTCTGTAATAGCCATACCATTTAGGGAAATAAATCATTGGTTTTTAAAACTGCCATCAGATATTTAGAACTGCATTTTTTACTGACTATGTGAGGCTCCAAATAGAGTCTACAACACTTTGGGCTGTGACAGAACTCATTTGCAAGCCACGTCTATTGGTCCTTTTTTGCTGGATTCGAATGCCATATTTATGGCATTTCTAACTCCCCAAGCGGGGGTCCAGTGCCCTATCCTTTATATCAGGGTCCACTGCTCTACAGGCACAACCACAGAATGCATGACCACTGATTCTCCAGAGCACATAATGGAAGATCTCCCTCGCCCAAACACCCCCAAACTCTCAAAGACATTTCTTTTTTAATTGGCTTCCATAAATATAGTTCTGCTTAGAGCCTCAAGTAGACTCAGATCCTGCCCTTAGCACATGATCCTTCTTTTCTGTCTCATGGCCTGTGATTTCTGCAATACTATCTGCCTGCAGCATTGTTAAGGGGCTCAAACAAAATATAAACAAAAGTATTTTAGAAAGTCTTGATTATTATCTCTATAAACGATATTATTGCTGTTTTTACTCACCTCACTAGCATAGAGGCCCTAAATAGGGAAAGATGCAGATATTTTATAACTGCACATGGAAACGGTACAAAGTCGAAGAACCAGAAAGGCAATTCATGGAACTTTTAGCAAAACACTGTCAAACTCAAAAGGCCAATGAACTTCGTCCTTAATATCCCTCAATTTTGTGGCAAAGATTTTTATTTTTAAGAAAGGCTTATTTAATGCAAAATGTGGGGGTCCCCTTCTCTTTCTGTCATGGGCTCTCCCCTCAGAAGGCAGTCAGGCAGTTTTGGGTCGTCTGCAAACAATGCTTCCTTTCCATTTGTTCTTTTTTTCCTTTGGCATCAAATTAGAACAAATTTATTATTTAACATAATACTAATTGATATACATTATCCTCCCAAATAAGAAACAATTAATTCCAAAGTTTAAAATGCAGTTTCCAAAATGAATTCTTATTGTAAGTTTGAAGAAAAAAAGAAAGAAAGCCCTGTATTATGTGCAGTAAAACATCTAAGATCTTTTTCAAAAGTTTTATTTATAATATACATTTTTGTATGAGAAGGGTGATTGGTACAGGGTGCATATTTTAGTCAAGGATCAAAATTAAGTTTGTGTAACTTGCAGGGCTTTCTTTCTTTTTTTCTTCAAACCCATTTGTTCTTTCATCGCCTGGAGGAACTCCACGGACCTGGTGCTTCCTCTCCATTGCCTCTCCGTGATATCTCCCTCTTCTCTGTAGTCATTTCCATCTCCCTGCCTTTTTCATAATTTGGAGGATCTCTCGAGCTAGTTCTCCCTATTACTTATGCAATTATCTACAGGGTCTACTGTACTTTTGACTTTTTCTAATACATTGTAAGATTCTGCCAACTCATGTTTTATTTCAAGGCCATCATTCTTGTTTCTATCTGGCATCTTTTTTGATTTTTGCCTTCCTGTAAGCAGGCTTACTTTTGATATTTATTGTCTTATCTTTAATCTCATGTTTCATAGAATCCAGGCTTAATTGAATTTTATTGAAAGGACAAGCAGATGTTGCCTTAAATTACTTTTGTTTCCTACGGTAAATCTTTCTTCAAGTATGTCCTTCCTTTGCCTTCTGTGAGCTCTGTTCTGCTTTTATGCTTCTGAGTCCTTTCATAGGCCCTAAATTGAAGTATGTGGGTTTTTTCTACAATTTATTTGTACTCAAAATGAGAATTCTATACAGGCCTGAAATCTCCACCAGAAACAGGTATAATAAGATGCTAAAATGAGACTGATCTCAGCTTCATCAAAAGCCCCCAATTTAATAGGAGCAACCAGGACCACCTACATAATTTGCTAGACTCAATCCAAAATGAAAATGCAGGACTGCTTGTTAAAAAATTATTAAAAAGTCCAAGATGGACACAGGAGAGCATTAATCCAAGCCACAAGGCCCTTTTGAGCAAGGAGCCCTGTGTAACTGCAAATGTCATATGTCCCTGAAGCCAGTCCTGAGGGAAACAACCCTGACAATTCAAAGCAGGATTCTGGACCACCAAATAGGACTCATAAGAAGGTGTCTGTAAATTGGATTTTCAAATCTCATCCCTCACCCACATAAAAGGTATAAAAGTGTTGAAGAGTGAGTTGGAATTTGGAGGATTTCTCTAAAGCTGAGTACCAATGCGCTGTGACAACCTTGCTCCTCAATGGGCGTGGCGGCAGGGGGATCCCTTGAACAGTTTCACACAGGGAGGAATTGTAACAGGCAGGGAGGGAGCAGCCTCACCTGATCCAGAGAGATGTAGTAGAGTTTTGCCAGGGGAAGTCTGTGCAAAGGGTCTCTGGGAAAGAGACTATTGGCTTTGAATGTTGGAGAGCTCCAGATCATGAGAATGTCAGTCAAGAATACTCTTTCCTGCCCCTGCCTCCTGGTCTGAGAGTGAGGTCCAAGGAGCCAGCAGAGCAAAGAGAAGAGAGAAGAAAAGCTTTAGGTTGAGGTTTTGACAATCGCCCAGTACTAACATGAGACTGCTCCATGGCTCTCAGTTGTCAAGGAATTTCTATCATTCAAGAGTAACTGGACCAGCCAGAGAGTTCGCCACAGGCCAAGGAGGAAGAACAACATCGTGAGCTTACATAGCGTTGCTTTATAATTGGGTCTCATCAAGTTCTTCTTATTTAAATGCGCAGGGTTTGTGGATCTCTTCAAGTTCTGCTTGTTTTCTGGAGACCGCTTGTTGGGTCTTTAGATTGAGCACCAGTTGCCTTTTTTATGATCCAGCATCACAAAGAGAGCAGGAGGAGCGGGATCTCAGGTTGCTTCCCTCTGGCGCAGCTGCAGCTCCAGGTGCCAGGCCTGGTGAGAAATCTCTCCTGCCTCAGGAGACCCTCCCGGCCCCCTACCACCACCTTAGCAGACCCAATACACCTCCCCACCCATCAGGCCCAATTTCCCATTACCCTGAACCCCAAAAATCTGCTGACTTGAGAAGTTGTGCTTGCAGTGCTTCCATTTCAGTAAGAGCTTCCTCTAACTCTGTTCCCAAAAGTTGGAGGGCAGGTTGCTGCTGTCCACACAAGTGTGAGCTGCTGAGAATGTGCACCACTGGGGAATCCCACTTTTTCAACCCCCTTTGTGTAACTGTCCTGACTGACCAAATCTGCCATAGCCTGCCCCTCCGCCCACTCCTCCCTCCAGCCCCAGGCCCTTCTGCTCTGAGCTAGAGCCCACCAGCAAACTCTGGTGAGGGCACTGGACCCCAGTCCTGACTGCACATCAGCATCACCTGAGGAACACTGTAAACACCCACACCTAGGCCTCACCCTAGACCAGCTGACACCAAACAACTGGGGAGGGAGGCTCAGACACATGGGCTTTGCACTACTCTCCAGGCAATTCTAATGTGCATCCAGGGCAACTCGCAGGTTATTCCAATTTTTTGCTCAATTCAGTGTCATCTTGCAGAAATCCCTCATAGCCTTTGGCATGTGAGTGACAATGTTTCCAATTTTTCGGTGCTGACATAGGTTTTTTTTTTTCATATTATTATATTGAGATCAATTTAGATTTGTCTGCAATACAAGGAAGACTCTCCTACCTGTCAGTGTTGGGAAATAGCTGTAGAACATAAGGAAAATATGAAATCTTTCTCTATGGAGCTTGTACAAACAAGTCAAAGTCATCTTATTTTCTGCAGCTGTTTAGGTGGACAGTTACTAGGCCCAGGTCCTGTTCAATGCTGTGTATTTACACTAGAATCCTAATCAATCCTAGAAGTAAGAGTCCCTCTGTCATTAGGAATTCTTCATGGGTAATTCTTTCTTAGTGAAGGGGCAGAAATGAAGGGTTGTCCCTGTGAGCAATAAGTAAAGAAATTCAGACACCTTTGTAATCCAAGTTCTACATCTCTCCAGAATTGCAATATTTTATTGATGTTTGAATTAGAAAAATGCATTGTTTATTCTAAAAGTTAGATTCAAGACTGCCAGAAAATGTTGGGCTTCTCTCAGAGGAATAAAATTGATTGTGATGTCAGTTCCATGCAAATTCAAGTATTAAAATGTAAAGGCCACAAAATGTATTACATTACATTCAGCCTTTTACTTGCCTTTGTCCATTATCCTGAGCATCAGCAATTATTGTCACTGTGCCTTAATAAGCTCTCACATTTGTCCACACTTTAGGCGACTGAGCGTGCATTTTCTCTAGGATTCTGTTCACCTTCATTTACCTTCAGAGCTTGCAATGAAAATTGCACCATCTCAGATATCTGGCTTCTTCATGCAGGTCTTTCTCTATCCCAAGTACAGCAAGCAGATTGCTTTGTTGTCTTGCCATCCTGAGCACTAGCCAGGTGCTGAACACAAGAGGCCGTGAATAAATGATGAAACCAAGTTTTAGCTTAGAGCTTGCTGTGTTCCATTTGCATACGTATAATGTCAGATTCATTATTCATGAGCATATGCTACAATAGCCCTCCCCTTACAGCTCAATCCTCCACTGCCTCTGACTCTCAGATGTGCAAGATGAACCATCTCTCCTGCAGCTTGGAGCAATTTCTCCTTTCTGAGTGCACAGTGGAGTGATGGCCCTATTTTTTATGCAAGTGTGGCTCCTTAGATGCATAACATTTACAACCTACCATAAAATAAAACTGAAGGTTTTGATACTGAAAGTTGTAAGCATATTGAGTCAACAATAACAAAAACAAATTAAGGAGCAAGGACTCCCTTTAGAATTCTGGTGAAGGGAAGCGTTGGTCTGTCTGTAGATGGAAGAGGTAAATTACAAGGGTGCATTGCAGGAGGCATGCTGGGAAGCCTTTCCTAGTTAAAAATATCTCTCCCAGATAGGTGTGATGGTTAATTTCATGTGTCAACTTGACTAAGCTAAGGGATTCCCAGATAGCTGGTAAAACATTATTTCTGGGTATGCATGTGAGGGTGTTTCCAGAAGATATTAGCATTTGGATCAGTTGGCTGAGTAAAGCAGATTTTCCTCCCTAATGTGAGTGGATATCATCCAGTTCACTGAGGGCCTGAACAGAACAAAAAGGCAGAAGAAGGGCAAAGTCACTATCTCTGTTTGAACTGGGACATCTGCCTTTTCCTGTCCTCAGATAACAAGCAAGCCTGGTTCTCAGGTCTTTGAACTTATTCTCTGGCTTACGGGTGGTAGAGTGTGGGACTTCTCAGCCTCCGTAATCATGTGAGCCAATACCTATAATAAATCTCTTTATATACATATATACACATACACCCATGCATGCATCATATATGTGCACACACATATATTTCCTATTAGTTCTGTTTCTTTGGAGAACCCTGAACCCTGAAAGACTACAATAAGTACCTCTCAAGCCTGGTATTTCACTATTAAAAATCAGGAAACATTGTCTCTTACAAGGAAAATCTCCGAGGGAAGAATGACACGGTGGACCCTGTGATTTACTTTAGCAGATCTCTATCCTCTCTATAAATAAGACAAGCTCACTCTTACACAGTGCTTTCTGTGTGCCAGGGACTGTAATAAGTGCCTTCTACATCCTAACTCATGATTCTTGAAACGGCCCTATGATGTAGGTGCAATCTTCTTAATCATCAGCATCATCATCATCATTATTTCCACCATCTCCACTTTTTTAGATGAGGAAACTAAAGCATGGAAAATTTGGGTAACTTGCCCAAAGTCATACGCCAGAGTCAAGATTTGAACACAGATAACCTGGTCATGAAGTCAGAATTTAAGCATTACACTACATGGTCTCTGGAGGGTGACATGCATGTAAGGGGTCTGTCCCTGGATAACAGAGAGAATGGAAAATATTCTGAAAATAAGAAATACGAAGGAAGTCTCGGGGGTGCAGTGGCAGAGCACTCAGTTTACTGTTGCCTATGATCTGTCCTCCACAGCCCTACTTACTACCTCTGTCCTTATCTCCTACCCATCTCCCCTCACTCCCTTTATTCTCACCCTTCAGGCCTCCCTGCAGCTACTGGAACACACCATAAGTCCTCCCACTTCAAAGCTTTTGCACTTACTGATCCCTCTTCCTCCTACTTCAAAGCTTTCACACTTACTGTTCTCTCTTCTTCGAATGCTCAGAGATCCACAGGCTCCCCACTTTATCTCTTTCCATTGTCACCTCATCAGAGAAGTCCTGTCTGATCCCCCAATATAAAATAGCACCACACCATCTGTCCCTCCAACCCAGCATTCCCTGTCCCCTTTCCCAACTCCATTTTTGTTCACAGTACTTATCACCATCTGAAATATTGTACATTTACTCATTTATTTGTTTATTGGTTGCCTCCTACAACCACCTGTGACTGGAATGTAAGCTCCATGAGAGAAGGGGCTTTGTCGGTCTGGTTCACTGCTGTATTCCCAGCACCTAGAACTGTGCCTGCCACCTTAGAAGTTCAATACACATTTCTTAAAAGAATAGATGAATGACCATTCATCTGCATACCTTACAATTCTTCCAATGATGACCCCTGACTGGAAGATAAAATTGAGACACCTTATAGGTCTGCTGTGTTACATTTGGTTATATGTGTCTGGGTGGGGCTATAATTTAACAAGGTTCATTGACAAATTAAATCACTGGATCTTTTCAGCAGTGGTACATTTAGACCAGATATATGTTTAAATAGAGACTAATATAAATATGATTGCACGAGTGAAAGGTTTTTGGCAGCGGTGTTGACATGCTCCTCCTAGTACATATCTTGGAATCAGTAGGCATGAGATCTGTGGGGGACAAAAGTGAAAAGATGGGCTGGATGTTGCAAAAAGGATAAAAGTCTTACAGTTAGATCTGGGTTCAAATCCTGGTTCTGTTGCTTATTGTTACACCACAGTGAGTAAATTAATGAACCTCACTGGGCTTTGTTTTTCTCATCTATAAAAAGGGAAGAGATAGCAAAGTGGCAACATTGGCTTTGCGGGGCTATTGGGAAGAAAAATGAGACAATATGGGTGAAAACATTCAGGATATAATAGCTTTCCAAGTTTTTCCCTTGAATCTTTATGCAAAGGTGACAAAAGTTAGTGAGATGTTGGGAGCATAGGAAGCAATCAAGCAAGACTCTTTTTTAAAAAGGAAAAATTTTAAAACAAAATTCACAGAATCTCCAACCAAGTTTAACTGATCCTCTTCTTTTTTTCCAACAGCTCCCATAGTTCTCCTTCATTAATTTATTTAATAAATCATTAACAAAATTAATTTATTTGCTAGGCTTTCACTAAATGCCAGGTATCACCACTTAGTGATTGTGTCTTATTAACTCTCTTTTATGATTAATACTTCACTGGTAAGGGATGCTCTTACCTCTCCAAGCATGCAAATGTAGAATGAAAAATGTCAGAACTTCAGATGTTCTCAGTTGGATAAAGAAAATAGGGATACTGTTTGTTATTACTGAGTCAACACTACCGTAAGAAAAATCTTGTGTTTTCATTATTAGGATAAATATACGGATAGCAAAGAGTGGATGATGCATCTGTGGCACAGAGCAGAAATGAAATGATTAGTTTGGGCGCAGACTCATTTGTTCTCTTAGTTTATGTCTAATCACTGTCTACTTCTCTCATGGGACCACTAACTTCAACATGCATGGCCTCAAATCCAAGAAAAGAAGAAATGTTGCTTGGAGAAAAGGCTTATTTTATTATTAATTACATCTCTTCAGGCTCTCGGGATGTTCTGTGTCTGTCCGCTTCTCCTGGGGAAGAGACTGGCTCAGGGCTGTTATTTGACAGATCTTTATCGGCAGAACTGCATGAACAGAGGACTTTCATTTATTTCAAGGGATTCAAGGAGAGAGCTAATCCCACCGACTGGAGGAAAGGATTACCAAAAGTCACAGCGGAGGCATGGGGGATGCCACCTTGCATTCCATAGCCCTCATTCGCCTTCTAGCACTGTGAGAAGTGTCTCAGCCTAGGGTAGGGCAAATCAGAACTGTATCACCCTTCTCCCTACCCAGCTCCAAGTTTAGGAGGTATTAAGGGTGGTCTGTGAAGCCAAATCACTGTCTCAGGACTTACAAACACTTGGTGACAAAGCTGGAACTAGATCCGCACCTTTCCAATCTTTGCCAATTGCTCTGTTCACAGCATTCTTCTGTCCCTCACCCACACTTCTTGGCCCACACGCTGACATTTCGTGATTTTTTTCTGCCAGTGGCATCCTGTTAGTTTATCGGCCACGTTTCCTTGAGTGACACCTCTTTGAGGGTGGTATCATAGTGAAGAGCATGTAGAAAAACTGTTCCTGAGGAAAGCCCGGCAGTAGGTAGGAATCATTCCTTCTCACAACTGTTATGGTTCCCACTTGTGTGATGGGAAAAGTAAAACAGTTTGAAGGGACTGGTGAAATGTAACTGCAAAGTGTAGTCGTAAATGCAAAGTCCACACATTACTGTGAAAGAGTTGTGCATTAGTTCTACCTAAACAGCAATATTTGTTCTTGATTCTGAACATATTTAATTAATAAACATTTTGAAACTTACATTGTTAATAGGGAAGAGGCAGAACAAAGGGAGTTAGTCGGTTTGACAGAAATAAATGCTTGATACCTTCATAAAATTTCATGAAAGCCAACAAAAGAAAAAAAAAAAGGAAAAAAAATACCCCAAGATTTGTAATGGATTTTAATTTTATTGAATGAGCATTTTTTTTTTGCTCTTTTCAGAAAATGTAAACAACACATTTGCATTCCCATCAAGTTTATAACCTTTTTCACCATCTGAAAGAAATGTGAACTATCTCAGAGAGATGGCTGTGGTGTACAATGATAATTCTTTTAAAAAATTTATTTAGAGGAAATGGATCCCAATTATCAGTATATTTAAATACAAATAGGGCCAGGAGCTGTGGCTCAGGCCTGGAATCCTAGCACTCTGGAAGGCTGAGAGTCTGCAGGATGGCTTGAGCTCAGGAGTTCAAGAGCAGCCTGAGCAAGAGACCCCATCTCTACTAAAAAAAAAAAATGGAAAAAATGAGCTGAGCATCATATGTGCTGTAGTTCCAGCTACTCAGGAAGCTGAGGCAGGATAGCTTGAGCCCAGGAGTTTGAGGTTGCTGTGAGCTATGATGATACCACTGCACCCTAACCCAGGTGACAGATGAGACCCTGTCTCTAAATAAATAAATAATTCAATTATTATATTATTTCAACCACATTATGAATAAATTAGAATAAACTACCAACTATATCTTTCTGAATAGCTGGTTTAACAAACGAATGAGTCCCTTGTAATGAGCAACCGTCCTAGGCATTAAAGACAATTTTGTTTAAATTTTTTAAAAGTTTATTTTGTTAGCAAACAGACGCCCTGACCAATTTGCTTAGAAGTCCTTTGTTTCAAAAATATTTTAGTATAAATTTTATTCGAACCCTTGTAGAATTACCTCTGAATCTTATTGCTAGAGCTTAAATCAATACACTCTAAACAGTGTATGAAATTGTCAGTAGGTCTCTGAACCTGGTTATTTAAGGTCCAGACAATTCACTGATTCCTGACTACTCCCGCCTACTTTCCTGTCCCATAGTCCTCCTTCTTCCACAGCTGAAGCCACCAGGCACCCACCACAGCTCAATTTACCCCATATTCTGGTCCGAATGATGGTTCTGGACCTATAAAATCCCAACTGCTTGTATTGATGGCTCTCTACCAACAAATCTTCCACCAATGGTTCTTAAACTTGACTTCACATTGCAATCACTTGGGAAGTATTAAAAAATATATATGGTTACTAATTCCCACCCCAGAAATTCTCATCTAATTGGTTGAAACATGGTTTCTTTATAATGACACTTTTGACATTGTAGGCCAGATGATGCTCTGTTGTGAGGGGCCATCCACTGTATTGTAGGGTGCTTGGCATTGTCCTGGCTTCTATCCACTAGACAGCAGGAGCACCTTTAGAGTATGACAACCAAGATTGTCCACAGATGTTGCCACGGAGGCAGGGGGAGGGAGCAAAATCATTCCCAGTTAAGAACCACTGGTCTAGAGCTTAGCCTGAGCATCAGGTTATCTCAAAACTCAAGTGAATTTATTGTGCAGGCAGAGTTGAGAAGTATTGACCTAGAGCAGAACTGCTTCTCAAATTTAAGAATGTACATGAATTATCTGGGGGTCTTATTAAGATGTAGATTATGATTTAGTAAATTTGGGATGGTCCCAAGATTTTGCAGCATTTCTTTTTTTTTTTTTTTTTGAGACAGAGTCTCACTCTGTTGCCCAGGCTAGAGTGCCATGGTGTCAGCTTCGCTCACAGCAACCCAAACTCCGCAACTCAAGCGATCCTCCTGCCTCAGCCTCCCGAGTAGCTGGGACTACAGACATATGCCACCATGCCTGGCTAATTTTTTCTATTTTTTTAGTTGTTTGGCTAATTTCTTTCTACTTATAGTGGTCTCTTTCTACTTATATGGTCTCGAATTCCTGAGTTCAAATGATCCTCCCACCTCGGCCTCCCACAGTACTAGGATTACAGGCGTGAGCCACCACGCCCAGCCTAAGATTCTGCATTTCTAACAAGCTCCCAGGTGATATTGTCATGGCTCTTGGTCCACGCACCGAATATCCAGGAAGTGGACACAGCAATTTGCCTGAGGGCTGTACCTGTACTTAGCACCCTTAGAACCCCAAGGCCTTACCCAAATTGCCCCCAGAAAAAAAAGTTAATGGTGATTGTCGAAACAGAGTACCTATGTTCTTCACGGTTAGCAACGATGCCTGGAAACGTGGTAGCAGTGAAATTACTTCGAGTAAATTATTCACTTCTTAGGGATCAGTGTGCCGCAAACTGCATATTGCATTTCACCAGGATAGGAGCTGCCAGCAGATTAGGGAAAAACTTCCCTACAGTTTGCTGCTTGCCGTTGCCAAGGTAGAAAGCCAAACAATGCCTTGAGCTGCCAGCCTTTTTCAATGATACACTTCACATTGCCAGTAGAGAGAAAGGCTGTGTGGGACCCAGAGGTTTCCTCGCTGCTCCAGCCCATCTCCGGCATTTTAAAGTGCGCAGCTTTAACATATGTCGCAGGGGTTAAACAAATGAGCCAAGAGAGCAGATTTTGAGTTTGAGGAGGGATTTCAGGAAGTCAATTCCTGCTCCTACAGGACAGAGGTCAAGCTACAATGGAGTCAAGATAGACTAGCCTTCTGGAATTTACACAGAACCGTGGAAAGGTTAAATCTCCCCCCACTTGCAACTCAGGAACACAGAGGGTTTGCACAACAGTGTTCCTGCTCTGGCTTTTGTCCAAGAAAAATGCTATAGTTTCACTCCAGAGGTATTTATTTGCACTAGAATCACTTTAGAAGTATGACCTCTCTCACCTATAAATTTAGCCAAGATCTTGAAGATACTAGAAGCTACAGATTCTTCTAGGCATATTATTTGAATCCTACTGGCTCCAAAGTAGATAAAAGGCATCTGGTTGTTTGGGAATCCACAACGGACTACAAATTATATCTGTAGATTCTCTGGTTGGCTCAATGTGTGAAATGCAATATTTGTCTACATAAGTTTTGTCACCTAAAAAAGAAAAAAAAAAACAAGAGGGGTAAGTAAATCTTGACTATCCAGGATAACAATTTTAATTCATTTCAAAGAGTGCTTTGAGTATAGAAACTGTAGGAGAGACTTCTCCTCTTCTACTTTTCTTTATGTCCACGAGAAACAATTTGAAACAAACTTCAAGTACATGAACACTACTTAATTCTGAACAGATTTTCTGCTCTGAAACCCATACCAACTTCCTTACTATGGAGAATGAGATTGACAATGATCAAGTTCCCATTTACCTCTTTTTCTGAAAACTTTATACACCATCAGACTCATTGGCTGCCTCTGCCCTTGACTATTGCCTGGGTCCTCTCACTAGTTCTCAACTGGGGGTGATGAAGCCTCCTGGGACATTCTGCAATGCCTGGAGACGTTATTGGTTGTCTTGACTAGGGGGCTGCAATAGGCATCTTACGGACAGAGGCCAGGGATGCTGCTAGATGCCCTACAAAACATAAGACAATCTCCCACGACAAAGAATGTTCTGACCCCAAATGTCAATCATGCTACTATTGAGAAACCCTGTCTTAGATTTATAGAAATTCAAAAGAGACCCTGAACAAAAGCCTACAGGAGACTGCAGGCCTCTTATTACTACATAAAATTCTACTCTGACATAGAAGTCAGAAAAAGAGGAAGAGAAAGAAGCAAGACACCTACAAGTAATTTCTTTACTTCTCCCCAAGGACAGAGATCTCATTCCTGATTCTCTCTGTTATGCCAGAGGGGAAGAGTGACTGAGCCATAGTAGGTACTTCATAAATATTTGTTGAAGGAATAAATAAATCCCACCCTCCGTTCTATGATGTCCTCCTATAAGACAGGAAGAAAAGGAGACATCTTAGCTGTAAGATTAGCTCCCCTGTGGCCGGCAGTCTGGGACTTGCTCAGGCAGTGTGGTGCAGCATGGTGCCTCTCAACTTTAATGTGCACATGAATCATCTCTTAATTATTGTTAATAAGGATCATCTTGTTAAAAATGAGGATTCTGATTCACTAGGTCCAGGGTGAGGCCTGAGAGTCTGCATTTCCTGCGAGCTTCCAAATGAAGCTGATATACTGCAGGTCACACTTTGAGCAGCAAGAATAGACTATGTCTAGACTTGAAGCCAGGACACTTACCAGCTTTCTCAGTCTCCATGTCCTATTGTAGAAAACAAGGAAAATATCAAATCTCTGCTGTGCACACACTGAAAAAAAATTGTTGTAATAACTAAAAAAAAAAAAATTAAATTATGTCCTAACGTGATCTGAAAACTTTAAAAGGGATTTCACAAATGACATAAGCTAAACTCTTCAATTTTTAAGTGGGGAAACAGAAGCCGGGAGACACCTTGTCCAAGGTCACTCTGATGCTTGGCTATAGAGTCTGAACCCAATCCCTCACCTTGACTGTGGATCCAGCCATCTCTCCCCTCTGTGTTCCGGCTGCACGTACTTCCTCGTGCCCAGCACTGCAGATCTGCCTGTTGCTTAATTGTCTGTGCTTTTCCCCTGACGATGTTGCATAATTCCTTGGCTACCAATGAGCCCCTACTACTCCTCCCAGTCCACCCTGCCACTCCATTCATATCCGATTGCCACATCCAGTGGGACTGGCCGGCTGCTGCCATGTTTCTGAGATCAGTCCTTACACTCTGCTCCTAGATTTTTTTTTTTTTTTTTTTTGCGTCACAATGTCCTTATGCCATATTTTGCTCCCCTGACATATGAGAGACGCACAAGCCAAATTAACCGCTGGCAAACAACAGAGCAGGCACCGAGCTGGGATTGCAGCCTCACATTTTGATTCCCTGTGCATACTCCAAACCACTTCAGAGACAACACAGCCCTTCACTATTTACCAAACCCTCATTAGACCAACAGTCTGTTGTCATAATGCTAAAAACCTGCTAATCAATAGCAATTTAGGTGAAGGGAAATTATATTTAAACAGAAACATTCTATCATTTATAGATTCGTTTTAAGATTCCTACCCTCCTCCAATTGTCTCAAAATAATCTTGAGTCTGCTCTTCTTCTTTTCCTGCAAATAGATAATACTGTTCTGAGAACTCAAGTTGCATTCCTGTCCTGTGTCTTTTGTTGCCTCCCATTTGATGCATTCTTTGAGTCTCGTGGATTTTAAGTGCCATCTAGTGGTGAATCTTCAGATGTTACTAATGCAATGAAATCTAACTTAAGGATAGCTGGGAAGTACGTGGTCTCCAGATAATGGGATAATCTCTTTACCTGACAATCACTATATTGAGGTGAGGGGAAACTTCCTCTTTGCCCCAGAAGGTTCGCTGAAAAATCAACTCACAATAAGGCAGATTAATACGAAAAAGAAATTTACTTACCGTGCGCAAGGGGAGAATCCCAATGGGGGTCCAGAAATATATATACTCTAATTTTAGAAGGGAGGTGGAGACGAGAACTATAGGGAATCCTGTTGAGGGGCAATAAGTGGTTGCTAGGGAGGATGAATAGATGCTTGGAAGAATCAATAGATGGGGGAAATAGACTGACTTGTAAATAATTCTCTCTGGAAATTAAATTAACCTGAGGGACAGGCATTATATTTGAAATAATTTGGACCAGGTCTGGTTGCATTCTTTTTTTTTTTTCTTTTAAAAGTCCAAATGGAGAAGAGAGGTTTTGGACAGGGTCTCATTTTATTGCCTGGGCTAGAGTGCCGTGGTGTCATCATAGCTCACTGCAACTTTAAACTCCTGGACTTAAACCATCCTCCTGCATCAGCCTCCCAAGTAGCTGAGACTACAGATATGCACCACCACACCCACCTAATTTTTCTATTTTTTGTAGGATGTTGCTACATCTTATGTCCTACCCTATGTTGCTCAAACTGGTCTCAAATTTCTGGCCTCAACTAATCCTCCTGCCTGGGCCTCCCATTGTGCTGGGATTACAAACATGAACCACCATGCTTGGCCCTCTAGTTGCATTCTTAATCTTCTTTCCTGTTATATATTGAGATAAGGAGGGGGAATTGATTGTTCTTTCTGATGGGTCTTTTTTTTAATGAAGAAAAAGGGAAAGCCCCTTCCAAGGCCTGTTAATCTAAGAGCCTTTAATCCAAAATATGCTTTATATTAATATTATATTATATTATTATTATATATAATACCAAGGAGTCATATTTTGGGGTGAAATTTCCTGAGCTCCTTCAGTATATGCCATATATGAGTTACCAATATTTAAAAAATTTAAACATTTTTAAAACAATCCTACACATTAGTTCGAACATCCTTTCTTAAAATTCTTTTGTGACATCTCAATCAAAAAGCATTTGAAAAAGCCTTCTAATTAGCGTTATTCTATTGTGTGTTAGAAACAAATTGGAGCATTCTGCATAATTTTTTAACTTGAAAGACAGGTTTTTCAAATGTAAAGTAGCTTAGCCCTTCTGAGTATCTTTTATCAATGTTTTCTATTCACTTTGATAGCTCTACCTACTTCTTCCACTACAGAGAAGAGCAATGACTCCAGATTTTATCCTACGAGACCAAAAAAGTCTTTACTTGTATCCTCTTCCTTGGAGAGAAGGTAGATTGGAAAGATTGGTCCTGCCTTCACTTTCTCCCCACATAAGCCTTCAGAACCCACGTCTTCCTAGGCGTGGAACCCCCTGACCCACCATCTGCACACAGGTGAATCTGGCTGAATGGTGATACAATTTTGGTTCCTCTGTCCATTTTTTATACAATGGCAGACAAAGCAGGACAGGCAGAAATTAAGAAATGTTGCTAAAGATTTATTGCCAAATCTTCACAGGGTTAGAGATATGATTTCGATTTCCAGCTCCAGGTCTGATGCTGCTTCCTCAAGATGAAAAGGAGTTGTGGCAGAAACGTACTTAACAAAAGTAGGCTTCGGGTACTTAGAAAAAATATGTACAAATGAAATACGACCAGAGAGATATTAAAACAGATGTCCCTCCTACAGCACAAATGGAGAGTTCAAAAGGAATTTTCATAAAAGAATGATAAGATATACTTGAACAGCAGCTACTATTAAATTTTAGCTTACTACAATTTACTTCATTTTGTTTTTGATAACATTCATTTTTCTTAATATAACTGTTAACTTTAGAAAAATACAGACAAAAATGTAAAATAGAATATGAGTTATCCTTCATATATCCTATAGACATAAGCCTTATCAAAATCCTTTGGGTACTTTTCCTGTATGTGTCTGAGTATAAAGACTGAGATCATATATATGCAAGGTTTTGTCATGTGATTTTTTGTCACCTTATATATTATGAGTATATATATGACCATATGGGAGGACACACCATGTTTAATTTAAACAAATGTGGAAAGATGGCACGACCTTTAATTCAACCAATACTTACTGATAGACATTAGATTGTTTCTAAATTCTTACCCTTATATCTAAATAATTCTGCAATGAAGTTTCTTGTATACAAGTGTAAATATTTATTACATATTGATTTCTAGAACTGAATTACCAGGTCAAAAGATGTGAATGTGTTTAAGTTTTATGAAACACAACAAACTGATTATTAGAATTGTAGCCATCAATTAACACTTAGGAGGACCTCATAAAGTATACTAAGACATTTTCCTTAAGAAGGGAGGCTGCTGCCCACCCACTCTTTCCTCTTTAGGGTGTCTCCTTGAGCATACAATAGGCCTGATGTAAAGGCTCAACCTTTTAACTTTACAGTGCAAATATGTGGTCTTTCTAACACTTAAAATTGTGAATCTCCATAATTGGCCCAGGGGTCTCTCACAAAAGATACATAAGACAAACACAAGTGCGTCCTCTGGTCTTTCAAGAGAAGTGTTTGTTGTTCTGTGTTCTACTTTTCTGTATAAGGTTGTATAAAATTCTGTCCAAACATTGTAACCACTTTTGTACTACCGTACATACATGTAATTATGATAAGTGCCTAATATTAAACTTATGTTCTCTCTCTCTCTTTTATAGTAGTACAAAAGGATCTTTCGTTCATGAGACTTTTATTTCTCTAACAACCTCATGAGAATACCTATGTCCTACAAACCAGAGTTTCCACGGACATGGCTGCCTGGTAACAAAAATAACACAGGAAACAATGTAATTCTGGAGCATTCCATCTGCATTCACTCAATGGAGTATATTAATACTGTGACTGACAAACTTTAAAAACTACAATCAGGTTTCCTGACTTCTTACTGTCTGAATAACAAGCAGAGCTTTTTAATAAGAAAATAAAATATTTTTAAATATGTTCCCAAAACATTGCCCAAGTTGGTAAGTTCTACTTTAAATTTAAAAATCAAACAAATAAAAAAAAAACTCTCATTGCTGAAGTTTGCTTTGTCATCCCTGTTTAAGTTCCCTTCAATAAGCAGGAAAAGCTCAACAACTTTGCCCAGTTATTAAATGAGCAGTGATCAGGAACCCTGGCTGTTAAACTTTCGAATCTTCTCTTCCCCAAAACTCAGAGGGGGTTGTCAACACCAAACTCAAACACAATAACAGGATCGGTGGAGAATGATAAAATCCACATTGCAATTAGGTTGAATGCTATGAAGTTGCCAATACTTAACCATTTTTAATTTAGAAAAAAGAGGCAGTTTCATAGGGTACAAGCTAATAGAACAATTTATAATTATCAAATCATTGGTAGGTGGATAACATAAAGCAAATATCCAGAGACACCACTACTCCCTGGGACTGGACACATTCTCAGGCAGATCAGAAGGCAGCCATATTAACCTTGTCTATCCTCCACCCACCACCCTCACTTCCTGTGTCTGTTACCAAATGACTAGGATGGGACCCAAAAGATCATCAGAGTTGTGAGCAGTCAGTCTAGAAGGGAGAGCTTCCGCTATTTCTTCTGATCCCACAGAATGGAAAGAGGAGGATTCCCCCCGACCCCAAGCTACCAGAAGGCAGCAAGAGACTCACTCACAGAGATGCAGAGGCCTACAGGAAGGGGAGACAGGCATCTCACTATGAAGTAGTGTTTGAAGCAGACTTGCGCATAAGCTCACCTGTGCCTATCTGAGCTAGAGGGGATGATAACTGATGAGAAGTGGCAGGACAAAATGGGGGTAACAGGAGGAAGCCTGCAGTCCCATCCTTTCTCATGGCAAAGGATCCAATGTCAATTCCATTGGATCAGGCAGGTATATAAGCTAGGTAGCTGAGCTGAGCTGCCTCATTATTAGACAGGTAGAATTCAGAAACAAGAAACTGTAGGGTGACAGCTGAGAGGCAGGAACAGAGAAATGGGGAAGAAGAAGAGAAGCCAGAGTCACATCTCCTGTAGAGGAAACAGGGCAGTTTTGAGGCCTTCCTGCAGGGGGGTTGGGACGTGGGTCCCAAGAGAGAAGAACTCCTACATGTTTACACAGAGAAGGGATCACCTGTCCATCATTGCTGGTTGGGGAAGCTGCAGTGTGTAAGAAAGTATGACAATGGCAAGTCAGTAAGTCCCTCCCCACTCCCCCACCCCAGAGTGGCTGGGAGAAGTCAAAGAGCTGACCACACAGCCTCACCACTGCAAATCCAGCCATAGGTCACAGACATGTGTTGGGAGTCAAGGAGGAGATGAGACGGGAGCTGAACTGGATTGAGTTTTAATATTGTAAGTGCCCAAAAGGTAGTTAAGAGGCAAGAAAGGAAGTTGTAACAGAGCATGATTAAAAGCAATGATGGAGAAAAAATATTTTCATGCTTGAATGTCACCAAGTTCAGGCTGCTCAATATGCCAGTAACTCTAGTGTATGGAATTGATGAACTAATTGAAATTTCTGGGTCATTTCTGTGGCTTCATTTGCTGAAAGTTCTGCTTTTACAGAATTGAATTCAAAAACAAGAAATCACCGGTATCAATTGTAAAGAAGATGAAGATGAACTTTCATTTGGAAAGAAACTGCATCAAATTAAATTAAATACAGTTTGTAGTTTTGTTTCAACTCACTCCTGTCACATACAATATCCAAGGAGTAGAAATAACCCAGTCTAAATAGTATTATAAACAGCATCCAAAAAATGCATTTGGTTTATTTGATTGGTGGGATGCAGAGAGAAAAATAGAGCCAGTTGGTTCTTGTGTTCAAAAAACATATAAGCTGGGCATGGTGGCCCATTCCTATAAACCCATAAACCCAGCTACTTGGGAGGGAGGCTTGCTTGAGCCCAAGAGTTTGAATCCAGCCTGGGAAATATTTGTGAGACCCCTGTCTCTTAAAAAAAAATACACACACACACACACACACACACACACACACACACACACACATGTATTTGGTTAAATGATTTTTTTCACTTTTCATTTGTCTCAAAAATTCTGATTTATGATTCACAAATCACAATGCTACTCTAGGTCTAACATGGTTACCTTTTAGAATTTGATTTCATAAAGTTTTTGAAATTGAAGACAGATATAAAAAGGCTATTTCATACAGTGCTTTTCCAAGGTTATAAAAGGTGTTAACTACTTTACAAATCTTCACCATAGCCCAGCCCCTTCACAAGGTAAAAATCAAATGGACATTATTTACTCATTATGAGAGACATGTCTTTTGTTAGAATCATTAAACCCAAATATTATTCTCTCTAGGTCATTAATTTGAAAATTTTCTTATGAATGTTAATAATCTACTTAGCTTCCTGTGAGACCTTGTAACTATATTAGCTATTTTACTTTCTTTGCCTTGGGCATTTAGGATCTTGGAGTTTAATATCTCTGGAAATTTACGAAGCTTGTCTAAAGAGATGGCCACAGTGGTTTAACTTATATGTTAAATAGCAACTACATCATGGTTAATTCCTCATCTGTCCAGAACTTTTTGAACTTCAAATTGCCATATTTCTATCAATTTTCTTAAGACAAATCTCTGTTCTGTGGACACTTGAAACAAGTATGTTTCTTCAAAGCAATTTTAAAGTTCAAATATCACACATTTATAACCATCTGCTCCTATAAAACTTCAATGAATATTTCAAACACTAGCAAGTTTTTTGTCTCCTGTAGCTAGAAGCAATGTCTACATGTCCTTTCCATAAGAAACAGGTAAGGCTTCTATTTATTCAGCAACATGTAAGTAATGGATAGGTGAGATGGCATGAAATTGACAAACTATACTGTTTATGGGATAAAATTCATAATTTTTTCCTTCATTCCCTCAAGGTTATCATTGTATTTCATAATTTACTAAAACTCAGTTTCACTTTCAAGTAGTATAAAACATTTATGTGACTACCCTTCAGTACAAATAACCCTTCAGTGCTGTTATTGAACAGTACAAACCCAACACTTTGAATTCTTGACAGTACTCTGCCTAGAAATGGCATAGACTGCGCTGAATTTGCCACTCATTATGCAAGCCTCAAATTAATAAGATGGTGTTTTCTATGAATGATCTCTAATTATAGTCTTTCACTAATCTAATTCAAATTGGCTTCTCCTATAGTAAGTACAAAATAACTGCATTTTACTCTCCATGACAAGCAAAGCGAGGTCCAATCTCTCTTCCACATAAACCAGAGCTGAGGTTGTAAGACTGAACTGATGTGAGCACACCTCAGTGGCCTGAGGTTGCAGGTCACAGAACTTAAGACTGTGTTCAGGGTAAATTTAAAAGCCAAGTAGGGAGTATCTCTAAGGGATCGCTAAAGAAAAGGCTGAGCAGAGAATTAGGCTCCAGCAACAAGGCAAAAAGGACAAGAAACAAGAACAAGACAGTACTCAGAGCCTTGTTGGAGGCGAAGCCTAGATAAATCTCCCAGGCACTGGGTAGCATATACGGGCATTGGCGGGCATATACCCAGCACTGGGTAGCATATACAGAACACATGGCCTTAATAAGAAATTCGAAGGTGTTACCAAAATATGCTGACATTCTTTTTTGATGATGAGGTTCAAAAGTTCAAAGTAAATCTTGGCCTAGATTTTCTGGAGATAGTTCTATCACTACAATCTTTGCAGTTAACTTATCTCATTTAGGAAGTGTCTCTGATGTTATGGCCTAAATTGTGTCCCCCAGTGTTGAAGCCCTAAGCCCAAATGTGACTTCATTTGGAGATAAGGTCTTTAAAGAAGTGCTTAAGCTTAAATAAGGTCATAAAGGTGGAGCCCTAAAATGATAGGACTGGAATCCTTTTAAGAAGAGAGAGACACCCCAAGGATGCACGTGCACAGGGAAAAGCCCACGTGAGGACACAGCAAGACGGCGGCCAACTGCAAGCCAAGGAGAGAAGCTGCAGGAGAAACAAAACCTGCCAGCACCTTAATCTTGGATTTCCAGCATCCAGAACTGTGAGAAAATATTAATACATTTCAATTATCTAAGCCATTCAATAGGTGGTATTCTGTTATGGCAGCCCTAGCAAACTAAGACATCTGGGCTTACCCTATAGAGATTATATCAATTTTTATATATGCTAAGAGGGATACACCTAAAACTAGGACAGTATTTTTATTTCCCATTGCCCCACCTAATTTAATAAATATTAGTCCATTTTTAAGGAACTAACATTCGTGAAAGTTCTTTTCTAACCAGCAAAAAATCATGCAAGGAAAGGGTACAATGATTATTTTTATTTGTCTCGCATCCAGGTGACCAATTAGGTTCTTATAAGATTCAGGCATCTGGCTGTTAACATAATTTGTAGTGGTATACAAACTAAGGAGTAGCTCATCTTCACAACTTCCACCTAATACCAAAAGCTTCCACTCTTGAGCCAGATGGGTGATATCTGTTCTCTTTTTTGTCTTTGTTTAGCTTTACTACCACTTTGGAATGTTTTATTTTATTCTCTCATTTTTTAATTAATTCTACTAACATTTATTGAATACCTATTAATATGCCAGTCATGGTATTAGACACAGGATATGCTTTTCCTGCCCATATAGAACATATGGACTAGTGGGAGAGACAGAAGAAGAAAACTGATACAAACAAATATATAGCTTGTCCTAGGTACTGTGAAGAAAATGTATAAGGTGCAAGGACAGAGAATAATGGAGCAATGGGGGATGGGGCATACCTACCTACTTAGTGTTCAGGCAAGTTGAGTGTTTGAAGTAGGTCTATGGTAAGGTTAATTCTAGCAGCTGCTGTAATAGATAAACTACAAAATGTCAGTGGCTTAACACAATAGATTTTGTTTCTCTCTCACACATAGTCCTATCAGTTTTTCAGTAGGCAGCCAAATAGTGATTCAGAGACCTAGATTCCTTCTATCTCATGTCTCTGTTGTACCCTAGAACCTCAAAGTTCTTTGTTTTCAGTCAATGGACAGGAGCAGAGAGAGTAGAAAACCCAAGGCCACTTTCTAAGCCCCTCAGCACAGAAATGATTGTGTCACTTCTGCACACATCCCATTGACGAAAACTTGTCACATGACTCCATCCAGATGCCAAGAGGAACTGGGAAATGTAGTCTCTGACCGGGCAGCCATATCCCAAAAACAACTACACCCTATGAAAGGAGAACACAAATGGTGGTGGGGACTTGGCCATCTCTGCCACTGCCTCTCTCTGATAAAAAAGACACTGAAGAAGAGATTTGAAGGATAACAAGAATTTGGACCATCTGAAGAGGCATGAGAGAGTGGGCCCAGCTAGAGGAACTAGATATGGGAAAGTTAGCCTTGAAACAGGAAGACCTTGCCATGTTCCAAGGTCAGGAAGGAGAGACTGAAGTATGGTGGGCAAGGAGAAAGGGATACTTAGTGAACTTGGAGAGGTGGGAAGGGAACAGACCTATGGACTATTGTAAGCCACACTGAAGGGTTTAAATATTTTTATTGGTAAGATATCAAGACATTATATTATGTTAACAGAGTAAGAGTCTGGTCCAATTTAATTTTGAAAAATATTTACCTAGAAGGCATGAGAAGTTTGGCAAGAGGTAAGAGATGAAGTTGGCAGATTGGAAATGAAGCTTTCTTATTTTCTAACCCAACCCCAGTGCGAATTGGATGAGTGTAGTGACTGTGGAAATGAAAGGAACAGAACCTGGCAACCTCAAGAAGCAGTGGGTCATTTTCTTAGCCAAATGTGCACATCTTGCTCCTCGGATGGGAGGCATTTGGCATATGGGTAGTTGCTGGACACTTCATCTCGGCAATAGTCAGATATGCCTAGAAGGCTGGGCTTCAGGTGTCCAGAAAGGGGGCCCAAAAATGATGCAACAAAAGGCAGATACAAAAGGTTGGAAGAGATACCAGCAGCCTAGTGCTCACATTTAGGGAGAAATTCTAGATGGTAGTGAGTTTAGAATGTTATTAATAATATTGACAAGTTGAATGAAGAAATAGATGTTGACACCTTTTATAAACACGTGCAAAATAATAATAATGTAAGTTTCCAGAGCAGCCATATTAAGTTTTTATTTATCAGGCTTAGGCAGTAGAATACCTTCCCTTCATCTAAACTTTTAGAATACTGCTGTGGATGAGAATTTAAAATGTCTTTGGTTAAGGAATATGTAGCTTTTATTTGATCTAAGTCTTCGGTTTTGAAAAGTGAAAATGTTAGGGTTCCTTTCACACATCAAAATACCACATGAGACAAATCTGAGTATCAAAGGATCTGCAAACAGAAGGTGAACATAATTCCAAAATTTAAGGGATCAGTGAAGATGCTCACTTCACAGAATTCAGTGTGTAGGACTCCCAAGTTACCTGGAGGATTATCTATAAGCTTAGCTGCCTCTGATGAATTTTTTGAGAGAAGAAATCAACCCTCTAGCCTTCTTCAGAAACCCATAGATAAGGATTCTTTAGTGCGCCAATGTATTTCTGGTGTGTGTTAAACAAGCCAGGATTTTGCATGCTGTGTGCACGGTGTTTTGCAAGAACACAGAAGATTCGTTTCCGCCTTCGAGGGCTAAGATATAGGTGATTTGCTAAAAGGCCTGCTTGCTTGAGACAGAGTTAGTGGAAGTGGTATGAGTGTGAAGGAGACAGCAGGGCTTTACTCAAGGCAGGCAGCCTGTTGTCTGGCATAGAAGCTATTCCATTGACAGCATTAGGTACAATTTAAAAAAAAAAAAAAAGCTAACATAACATTACAGTAACAAGGAAAGAAAAATAATCATAATTTTCAAAAAAGAATTGACTGAAAAGTGAGGCTTGATAAGCCCTTTGTGAAAATTCCTGATGATTCTACTAGACTTCTTCACTTAAATCGTATTAATGATATGAGTACTTAACAAAATTTTGGGCAATTTTTATTAGAGCCTTTGAAAAAGATCAAAGTCATCAGTGCATGGGCATGGGCAGACTGATTAAAAAGAATGTGTAATTGGTTTTTCACCCAGCTTCTTGGCTATAAGGACCTCAGTGATTTTGCAAGAACCTTTGTTGAGCTTTTTTGGGGACAGACTGACTTGCCAAGTACAATTAACAACTGCGAAGGTTGTAAAACATAGACATTCCTCTCTGCAGGTTCCAAACTCTGAGCATAAAGAAAAGCTATTTAAAAAATAAAAGAAGAAAGCATCCTCTTTGCCTTCAATTGCGGAGGCAGTGCTATGAACTAGAACTTTTACCCAGGAATCAGACACCTAGACTGTCATTTCAGTACTGGCACTACTCAGCAAGCATGATGACTCCAGCAGAGAGTTTAACCCCTCCTAGCCACACCATCCATTCTGACAATGAGGAAGTTGGAGTAAATGACCTCTAAATTGACTCATTTCCTTTTTAACAGGGAGCCTTTCAGACACCGAAATGGACTGGAAATCTTCACATTGAGTGAGCAAAGACAACAGAAAGCACCGTTTAGGGAGGCCATTGAAGACACTGGCAGATTTGAAGGTTTTCTGTGTGTCTCACTGATGGAGGAGCCACGTGCCAAGCATCTGAGTTGCAATTCTGAGCTTCTGCCTGCAGATTTAAGCTTGTTGCATACTCAGAGCTCCAATCAACCTTAAATGTAACCTGTGTGTACACCTCAATGCTGGGAGCAGTGACTGTACTTCAGAAACCCCCAGTATGAAGCCAAAGGAAAACTATCTTTTGAGCAAATCAAATATGATTTTAAAAGGAATAAAATGCCCGATTTTATTGTCTCCCCAAGAACACTTACACTTCACCTTACGGGGGAAAATAAGATTAGAAACCTTGGCTTTAGTGAACTAACTCTCAAAACGATCATCTCCAAGAACAAAAGACTCTCCCATGGTCTCCTAGTGTTTTTGTGTTCACTGTACAACTTGTATCGTCCATCAAATGATAATAATCTGAATGTGATGCAGCAGAATAAAATGCACAACCATTTTAAATAATCATTTTTGTTTGTTTTTACTAAGTAGCATTTACAGAATTAGTAGCACCCTGGCACAAAGCTTTACAAATTTCAGTCAAGAAATTTCAATTGCCTTTGCAGTTTTTGATAAAAATTAATTTGATTATCAGCTGGATACCATCAACACACAAGATGCTCAGTACACAGACTACAATGATAAGCCAGGGAAGAATGTTATGTTACTAAGCATTTCGGAACCTGGAATATAATTTTTAAGGAGATAATGAGAAATACGAGAGCACACACCATGTAGAATAAGGTCATGCTAAAAGATATCCCTAGTTTATCTGAATTTCCAAAAGAGGCTATTTTCAATCTACTGCTTTTTAAATATCTTAAATTTCTTCCTTTGAATGCAGAAGCAATGGCAGCTAACATTTCTTAAGCACTTCCCTGTTTAGGGTAATGTTTTAAATATCTCATTTGTTCAACAAATTGTTATTGAGCAGTGATCACTTGCCGGGCGCAGTGTGCAATATTAGGCATAGGGTGGTAAGAATCCACACTACCTGTACCCTCATGGACCATACACCCTAGAAGGGCAGGCAGAAATTGAATAAACGAACTCATACAATATTATGTGAAGAGTATAATGAAAAAAAATTTTTTTTAAGATGATCTGAGAGAGTATCTGGAAAATATTGTATCTGAAAGAGAGAAAAGAGAAACCCTCCCTGAGAAAGTGTCATTTGAGTTGAAATCTAAGAAGTTTCTCTTAGACCTGGGGTCCCCAACCTATGGTGACTTCCATTATTCTACTATGTAATAATAATGGAAATAAAATGCACAATAAATGTAATGAGCCTGAATCATCCCCAAACTATCCCGGCCACCCCTCCTCCCTACACCGTGTCACAGAGGAAATGGCCTGAAATAAAAAAATGGCAAAAAAGATTGCCTGTCTCTTTAAAACTTCCCCCACTCTTTTTGGGAACTGCAGCCTGGCCTGCATCCCTGAGACAGGTTAAGTCTTTTGTTAAAACTCCTAGGGAGCTCCAGGCCCCCAGGTGGCCAGCTGATGGAGTTCACAGGCTTTGTCTTCAGCAGAGATGGGAGGATTAGAATAGTTAAAATAGTTAACCACAAAAGGATGCCTGAGAACCCTCCTTTTAAAAGCTCTGTATTTCTGCCTCTGTTCAGGAAATTTGGGATTTTGAGATGAGAAGGTCTACCATTTTTCCTTCTTTGCAAAGTGAGCTCTCTTTCCTTCCCCTCCCCCAACCCCCAAACCACTTGTCCTTGGTCTTTTGATTCAGCCTCATAGACAAGTGGCCTAGTTTTCGGTAACACCCTGTCCATGGAAAAAATTGTCTTCCATGAAACTGGTCCCTGGCACCAAAAAGGTTGGGGACCACGGCTATGCAGCCGGTGGGAGGGAAAGCATTGCAGACAGACAGAAAAAGATGAGCAAAGCTGTGAGGGGTAAATATTACTTCTACCCCTATATAACAAAAGGGTAAACTGAGGCTTAGAGAGATTAACTAACTTTGGCTAAGGCAATGCAGTATTGACAAGCTAGGGGTCAAATACAGATGTAATATAAGAGCTCCAGTAATGAAGGAGCCCATGGAAATAAAAGGACATTCATCCTCAATTGTTACACTGGTGAGTTCATCACTTCTTATGCTTCAGATTGAATGCCTCTCCTTTGAATGTGACAGAGGAAAAGAAACTTCCTGTGTCATGTACAGCATCTTACAATGCCTGGGCAGATTATTATTGCCATTATTATTATTTGGCTCCCTCAGAAGCTGCAGGAGTTGGAGCACTGCCAATAACCGGAGATACGAGGTTCACTGAGCCAGAAGAATCATCCCATAAATCCTGATGCCATTTTGAGAACAGTAAAACACAAACAACCCATAACATTATAGAGTGAGAAGATGAACAAATATCACCTTCCCCCTGAATATGGGAATAAAGTTCACTGGATAGATAAAAGGCTGACTATCTCATACAAGGGACACAGAGAACTACTGATGAAAAACAAGTGAAAAAAACTAATTCCATTTTTCTGACTGGGTAAACCAGGTTACACAGTAGTGATGGGGTCTAAGTCTTGCTACCCCAAAATATGGCACCTTGGCATGTTGAATATTTTAAACCGAAAGAATTGGAGAAACAGCACATGCAGGAGGGACTCTCTGACCTTCCCCTGCCCTTCAGGTTTTCTCCTTATACCTGAGAAAAGGAACATCCTTATCTCCAAGACAAGGAATGGCAAAAAGAATCTAAACAGACCCTGTGCTTCCTTCAGTTTATTATGCTTAACTCATACTCTTTTTGTCTTTTTTTTCCCCCATCATATTTTTCTACAACTCTTCATTCTTCATTGAACCTGCTATAAAAACCTGAGTGTTTTTATAGCAGGTTTCTTTGAGTCTTTATTTCCATGTGAAGGCTCTCATGCCATGAAAAACTTGTATTAAATAAATCTGTACACTTTCTCTTGTTAATCTGTCTTTTGTTACAGGGGCCCCAGTCGGTGAACCCAAGGTGGGTGGAGGGAAAAGGTATTTTTTCCTCCCTTCTAGTCGTTACCTGCACAGCTGTGAGAGGCATCAGTCCAGGCTCCACCCCTGATGAGTGCCCATTTCTACTATTTTTTCCTAACTAATGCATGAAAAGTTAATCAGCTGTTAACACAAGGGTCTCTCCAAAGTCATGCAGACAATTTTAGCACTGAGAATGGAATTTGGGAATGGCAATAAGACTGGATCTATGCCAGGTGCTAAAAGGTAATTTTCAAAAAAGTTAAATTCTGACTCATACAAATATAAAACGAACACGTCAAATACATTTTTTTAACTCATTGCTCAACGAGGGAACCAGTCAAATGGGAAACCTGATTCAAAGAAGAGGCCAAAGAGCAGACACATCTACAGATTAGAAATATTGAAATGAATTGTGAATGAAAGCAAGACTGCTCTCTGTTACGTCTGGAGCCAAGAGAGAGACACACGAAGCCTCATGTGTAGCAAAATGCTGTGTATTTTGAGCATCTGGGTGCAGATGGGTGCTGGAAAAGGCATCCACAAGAGAAAAGGAGAGAGCCTTGGATTTTATGGAGGGTTTTTTTGGGAGGAGGAAACAAATTCTTTTCATACAACCTGGAGGGATAAGGAAAGTACATTCCTTTCCTTTATCTCCCTAGGGAACAATGGAGGGATAAGCATTGTCCTTATTAGGAGGGATAGGGAAAGTAAGTTCCCCTCTTGCATTCCATTCCTTTAGGGGTCTGGCAAAGGCTACTGCCTAATACAGCCCTAGGAAGGGGAGAGTGTTGGGTTTTACGGGAGATTTGGTTGGAAGTTTGGGAAGAGTGAATTCTTTAAGTCTAACACCCTCTTCCCAGCAAAGGAGGGGAATCAAATGAAGTTTCACTGCTTAGGACAGAGTTTGTATGTCTATATACAGGAATTATTTTGCATTGCTATAAGTTATCTACAACTTCTTGAGTTGAAAAATTGTGCAAAAACAATGAAGGCTAGAATTAGATAACTCAGGAGATGTGCTCTACAAAATGTATGGCTTTCCATTGAAGGACAAATTCTTCCCCCCATGGAGGAAATAGCCACCATGGCAGAATTGCCATTGCGGTCATATCACTGCATGATGTAAAGACCAATAAAAATTTAAAATAAGAGGCTTAATTGTGCCTGTTGAAAAGAAAGGAAGAGGTTTCCCTTCCCTCCTTTTTCTTGGAGAATTTACTTTGTATAACTTAAAATTATAAGTACTCTCTCACCTCTTTGAAATGTATATAAATTCTTTTGAAAACCAGACAGGGCTTTTGTCAGCTTTATGACCCAGGAATGTCTTTCTAAAGGACCTGGGTGCCATCTTTTTGAAATGCAAACATCAAGGGAGATAGCACTTCTATTTCTGTGGGAGGGTAGAAATCTAACTTCGCTGGAGCCCGGACCCTTGCTCTAGGTTATGAAACTATCTCTTTTTTGTTTTTTACTAATATTTTCAATTGAAAAATCATAATTGTATTATATTAATGGAGAAAAATGTGATGTCTCGATATATGAATACAATGTAGAATGACTAAATCAAGCTAACATATCCCTCACCTCCCATAATTCTGTCATTTTCTGTGGTGATACATTTAAAATTTAATCTTAATTTTTTTGAAATACGCAGTACATTATTATTAATTATAGTCACCCTGCTGTGCAATAAATATCAAAGCTTATTCGTCCTGTCTAGCTGAAGCTTGGTACCCTTTGACCAGCAAGTCCCCATTGGCTCGCTCCTCACCCCACCCCTAGCCTCAGTAACCATCATTCTACTTTGTACTTCTAGGAATTCAACATTTTTCGATTCTACATATAAGTGAAATCATGCAGTATTTGGTTTTCTGTGTTTGGCTTATTTCATTTGGTATAATGTCCTCTAAGTTGATTCATGTTGTCCCAGATGACATAATTTCATTCTTTTTTAAGGCTGAATAGTATTCCACTGTGTGTATATATCACATTTTCCTTATCCCGTTTATCTGCTGGTGGACACTTAGGTTGAATCCATATCACAGCTAATGTGAATAGTGCTGCGATGAACATGGGAGTACAGATATCTCTTTGACATATTGATTTTAATTCCTTTGGATATATTCCCAGAAGTGGATTGCTGGATCATATGGTAGTTTTATTTTTAGTTTTTTTAGAGTCTCCCCAAAACTACCGCTTCTCATAAAGATATGAGAGGTTTGTTTTTCCTCTGGATGAAGCCAATAAGCTAACACAGATGGTCAATCCAATTATCAAGGAAACTTAGGATGAACTATGTGTGACAAATGGTGCTGTCAAGTCCTCTTACTTGAGGACTAATTATTGCTTATCTTGAGAACATGTTATGTAATGGGTTTTAGCTGCTTGGCTATATAAAAAGGTAAGATTTCTTTCTTCTTCACAATTTTTTAGCACATTTGCCTGTGATGCATATCACATTCAGGTTTAATGTTTTTTAAATAATAAGAAATGCTGTCTTTCTCTTCTACCTTTGTAGAAAGGATTTCTGGGTTGGGAGAAGATTTTGGTTTTAATTATATTTTCCCAACAATAATCAATCTATCCAGATGTAACACAAATCCCAGAAGCATCCAGCCAACTCAAGAACCCTATGAACCAAACTGCTTGCTCTGCTGACCATTGGTTCCTTGTCTCCAGACACAAGGAGAACTCCTTTTGCAAAAGAGCATTGAAAAAACTGCACCCATTCCAGGCATGTAGTAAACCCTAGGTGATATGTGAAGATTGATGGATGCAATCAGGAGGCCTGAAGAAACAAGGCAGCCCAGGAGAAAGGAAAATACCCAGAGAAAAGATAGCATCCCTTGATTGCTGTCACTGAGCATCAGAAGTTGGCTCCCCAAATATCACCAACACAACCTGCTAACAGACAAAGCTGACTTCATTGTTTAGCGCAGTTAAGGGAGAAAACCACCTAGCAATGCTTTGGCAGTGTCTGAGAAGGGGGAAGGTAAAGTCCAAATGGATAAGAATTGGAAGTTTGATCTAAGGCAAGTATTTTAAAAGGGATTGAAAGGGGAACTTTGGGTGGTCTGGGATAGGACTGGATAAGGATTGCGATATAACAATCCAGAATTGGTGGAAACAGTAAGGTGGGGATTTTAAGGAGAGGGATTTTAAAAGTTTTAGGATATAAACTGCCTGTGGATGTTTCCCATCGAAGAGTTGTTGTGTCTTTGGGGAAGTTCCTACAATGAGAAGTCAAACCATTTGCCTGAATAGTAAAGTCATGCTAATGAAGACAGAGCAACAGCACAAACTTATTTTAATATAGACAGTAAGGCATGGCCTCAATTCCCAATGCCCAGGCTGTGTGGGGGCAGAGGGTTTTGATTTTCAGAAGCTCAGGCCAAAACTCAGACGTTCAGGAAATGTTCTCTTTACTTTTCTGTAACTCAGCTTATTTTCTATTTTAGGCCCCGTAATGCTTTTAATATTCATATTTATTAATATTATCTTGAATGCACACACGAGGTTTCTGGAGCAGAGCAGATTATCCATGAACTCCGAGAAATAAAGGAAGATTTATCTTCCCACAGGCCCTGATTATGCCAGAAAATCATCTCAGCCCATTAGGGCCCATCATACCACTTTTCCCAGAGCTGCATCTAGGTTTCAGGGGCTTTTAAAATAGAAGGCAAGAGGAGGGAGCTATTTCTGGTTCTCTGTGTCATTTGTCCTCCTGGGAGCCCTCCCATCTGGCTTTTGTTCATCAGCCCATCATTTACCCCTGAGGTATCCCTTCTCTCTCTCACCTGGTCCTTATTGCCCTGCAGCAACTCTCTTACCCCCATGCTTTGGGCACAACTGTACCTTCACGTTGGGTGTGGTCCTCTCTCTGAGGCTAACTGTCCCTCATAAGCCAGAATCAACTTGCAGCTCTCAGCCTCCAGGTCGTTCTGGCTCCCCAGACGTCTACCCCAGAAACATGGTGCAAGGCTCCTCTATATAATGGAATAACCCATATACCTCTGCTCTCATCTCTATCCCTCTTTGCTCTAACTTTCCCAACCCAGAGACTCTTAGCAGTTGGGGGAAGCTGTTCCTGCCTCAAACTCCCAACTCTCAAACACTCATTCTATGCATCTCTGCCCCACTATACCAGGGTTTATCAACCTCAACACTATTGACATTTTTGTCCACATTACTTTTTGTGGTAGGGGCTTGTCCTGTGGATTATAGGATGTTGAGCAGCATCCTACACAGACCCAGTAGACACCCCCACATTGTGACAACCGAAAATGCCAAATGTTCTCTGTGACGACAAAAATATCCCCAAGTTGAGAACCATTGCCCTAAAATCTTAGGTTTCAGTGAAACAAAAAACAAAAGGACAGTCCCTGAATATTTTATCCTGATTGCCTCATTTCCCCCCAAGGGGTACTGAACTCAGGATCACCTTCCTGGACAAATAGGAGCAAGCAAAAAAAAAAGGAAATTTGATGAAGGGAGAACATAGGTTAATATTTCCTATTGGCATCCCTTCTCCTGACCACTCCATCCTAGTGCTATTCAAGGTCACCTGGGAGCTTATTAAAAATGCAAACTCTCAGACCTCACCCATACCTACTGAATTAGAAGCTGGGAATTAGACCCAGCAATCTGTATTTTAACAAGATCTTTAGGTGGTTCTTATGTCATAGAAATAAAGACCACCCAAATGAGTATCAGCAGGGGCTATTTATTCAGAGCTTGCTATAGCAAAGAAGTCAGCCACCATCACTTACATTTGGCAGAGTTTCAAAGGCAGGCGGGGGAGTGGGAAAACTTTACTGACATGGGAAGTTGAAGGAAGGCTATTAGAAGTAGGACAGGTTATGGAATTGCTCTGGGAGCGTATTTCACTTTCCCTGAGTTGGAAATGGAGTAAAAAGAAAACTAGTGAAGCTGGCAGTTGTTAGCCAAGTTCTAACTAACTGTTGTGTGTCAATTGCTACAGAGATTGTGGTTTGGCTTCCTAGGCTGATTGCTTCAAAGATTAGGTTAGGGGTTGGGTTGGGTTAGGTTCTATGATCATAGATAGTCTGGCCATTGTCTAGTTGTATATTCTATCTCTTGGCTGCTAAATCTGGAGAATCATTGCTCTTTTCAAAATACCTGGCTGAGCCAAGTGCCGCATATTTGAAGAAGGTACCCTCAAGGAGCTGACAGCTTAGCAGAGAACACTAAAACTTCCTGCCATGCAAATCACACAGAGGCAGAGGGCCATAAAGGAGGCCAAAACAAGATGCCCTGAGAACAGAGAGGAGGAAATAATTCCCTCTGACAGGGAGCTCAGGGAAGGCTCCCGGATGGTGCAACATGTGTTTTGAACCTTGAAGGATCAGTGGGATTTCAAAACAAAAAGGAGAAATAAGTTAAACCTGCTACTTCTGAAAAAAAGAAAAGATTTATAATCATTGAGAGACACTGCAGGGCTTAAAAATAAAAACTGGTCTCTTTAGGTTGGAGGGAAGGGATTGGTCATATAATTCACCTAGCAGCCCACCTATTGTTCCAAACTGTATCTGCCTCTTTGTGCCAGAAAAGACATAAGACCAGAGCCAGGTACAGATCGATGCATGTTCAGAAGCAGTCAGCTCTTGTTTTCTGGCAGGGAGCATCTTTGCCTCGGGTCAGCACTTAAAGACTAAAGATGCTCAAATAACAGCATGCATGTGTGTAGCAGGAGGAAACCCAGGGAAGCACCAAGTCCTAGTAGAGGAGAGAAGATGAGACTGTCATATGAATAACCTGTCCAGAGTGTGGAGAAGGACAAAGAGGAGGGGTGAGAAGTGAGAATGAAGTCAACCCAGGGACAAAAAGGGAAACTCAAAACATGAAAGGTTGAATGAAGATGGGAGGGCCAAAGGAGAAGGCGCCTTCCTGAGAGCTCATCACGTGCCCAGGAGGGAGAAGAGAGCAAAGTCTGCAAGGGAAAAGGAAAGGAGTAATAGATTAGTCATTTTGTAATTCTAGGATTATGAAAAAGGAGAAGAATGACAAATCATCATGTCTCCTTCAGGTGTGGAAAATCCCAATGCTCAGAGCCTGTTTATTGCCCATCACCATCCACAGCATAGGAACAGGGAGCCCAATGGTCGGCGCTGCCCAGTGAGTCACAGAGTATATGAGGAGGGACACGACAGCAGGCACAATGAGCACAGGGACCAGCCCACTGCTTTCTTCCCAGGGAATAAGGAGAACGTAGCAGCCTTTGTCTTCCCATCTCTTCTGCAGAGCCAACGGTTCCTCCACCTTTCCTCCTTTTCATTTCTGGGCATTCAACTTTTATCTTTATGACATAAGGAAAGCAAAGAGGCTACGTAACACGAATCTTCAAAGCTCTCTTGTCTTCTAAGGCTAAGGTCCCCATGGATCAATAGTGGTCTGTATTTACAGCCATTCCTCATCGCTTGCGTCACCCCCTTGAGCTCCACCTCCCTCCTACCTCCCCACCCCTGTCCATGGAAAAACTGTCTTCCATGAAATCAGTCCCTGGTGCCAAAAAGGTTGGGGACCACTGTCCTGAGGTACATGTTAAAAGAGAGGTGCTTTTAGACTACAATCAAAATCCAAATATAGGAATTTCCTCAAATCCACAGCATTTTCCCATAATTCCTCTCTCAACAGAAACATTCTGATTCCAATTAATTTTCCCAGCGAATATTCGGAAACAAAGAGCCCTTGTATGTAGGTCAGGCAGGCACAATTGTCACTGAAAGATCTAGCCCTCGGCTAAAGGGTGAATTAGATGTGGTTAGTCTCTCTATGCTGGAAAGCCAAGAAAGACAATTACCATCTGATGGCAGCTGTTCTATGCCAGGCACTGGGGATAAGCACCTTTACATAAATTCATACTTAATTTGAATAACAACCCTTGGAAGCCAGCACTGTGATCCATGACTGACAACTAAAACACTGAGGACAATTGGCTAAGTGGTGAACAAACCAGCAACACCATCAGAAAGCGGTGGAACTGAGGGCTGAACTCTGCCATGCTGAGTCCCAATCCTCTGCTCCCTTTGCCTTCATGAAAACACCTCTCTGCCCATGTAGGTGTTCATCCTTCTCAGTGCCAGCCTGGACTCATGTAGGACCTTGCTCTTTGAAGAGGATTTGTTGCCAATCATTTACAACTTACTGTATTTTGCAAAGTATGCATGTTACAGAGAACACGAGTACCATGAACTATGGGTTCCATAAACAAATAAATTTGGAAAGCACTAGGCTAAACAAATTTTAAAAGATTTCTTTATTGCAGGACTTTTCGGATCCTTGATTATGTTATGTACATGGTGAAATAAGAAGTTGATACAGCAGTAGAATGGAGTGAGGTATTGGGAGGGTACATTATCATACTCCAAAAGGGGACATTGTGAGACAACATAATGCACTGCTGAAGCTCTTAGTCTCTGGTCCAGACTGATTAGGTTCCAATCCCAGATCTGGCACTTATGAGATCAGATCTTGGGTCTTGGCAAGTTACTTAATCTCTCTATGCCTTGAAAAATGGAGATAATAAGAGAACTTACCACTTTCATGGTTATGTCATAAAGATTAAGTGAAGTGATATGCACAAAGTACCTTTAGAATAGAGTCTGTGTGACAGCCGTGAAAATGTGTCTCTCAGATCTCCTGCTGCAAGGAGCAAGGTTGATTGACAGCCCAGCTGCCACCCCTCTGGATCCACTGGTGTGTTTGTGTTGAGGCCACATTTTCTCTGGCAGTGCACAGCATGGGCACCAGTGTGAGCCTATTCCTATGGGACACAGGCCTCCTCTTACAGGTAGCTTCAGCTCTAGAAATTCCACCCTGACTGGAAATTCCTTAGCACTGCACTGTAATATGAAATTCTTCCTACCTAATCCTGTTCTGTTTCTGCTGCACCTGATTCTTCCCCTTTATGTTTCAGGTGTTTCCCTAATAAATTTCTTGGGTGTATAATCTCATTTTAGCATTTTCTTCCTGGAAGACCCAAACCAACATGGGCTGGTATAGTCAGGCATAGCCTACAAAGTTAGTTGCTCATGGAGTCCCTTACTCAGAAGCATCTCATGGGACACATTCCATGCAACACACTTTAGGAAAGGAATTAATATATCTGTTGTCAAGTTTACTTGTAGCAAGAGGCATTTTTGAGCATCTGTTACAAGGGAGCAGAGATGAGAGTAGAAAGATCTTCAAGTTAATTCAAAATCAAATTGCATACCAATACCCAACTTAGCACATATGACTGGGTCTATCTGGCATAATAAGTAGACTTTAATGGTATTGGGGGACATAAAATAATCTGTGAAATTCTAAGCTCTCTTCCTGCCGCAGGACCTTGTGAATTTGAAGTAGCTCCATGAGAACCCAATTTCCCTGGTGAGGCTAGGAATAAAAAATGAGGGGCAGGGGGATGGAAGAATGCATGGATTATATGACACCATTTCTCAGTCATCCAGTCATTCCTGGACTCATTCATTTATTTAACAAACAAATATCGAGCTCTCACTATGCACTGGTCGCATTCCTAGATGCTGAGGATACAGTGAAACAAGAGCTAGATGTGGAAACAACTTCAACAAAATGCGATAAAGTCTAGAAGAAAAAATCATGTACTATATGAGCACAGAGGACAAAGTGCCTGACTTTTCCTAACACTGAGGAGACTTTCAGGAAGACAAGCAGTAAAGGGCATTCCAGGCAGAGAGAACACTGTGTGCAAAACACTGGGAGTATGAAGGAAAGAGAGCAGATTTGGTCAGAAAGCTGATGCTGATAGCAACGTCTAGGATCAGAGTTCATGGTGGGAGGATACTGTAATGAATGACTGACAGAGGTCAGACCTAGTGGGCTTCCTACAACACACTAAGGATTGTGTACTTCCCCACACAGAAGGCAGAGAGCCATGTAGTCCTGCTTATAACTGAGCTCCAATCACTAGATATGGGAACACTGGGAACCTCCCTTAAGTGAGTTGGGCCAAAACTAGTAGTTGTTAGGCCCTATCAGTTCATGATATGGATATAGTAAAGCAGGAATGGAGCACGTGAAACTTTGCACAGGAATACATGTGCTTATTGTGTTGTCCCCAGAAGAAAGTAAGCCCATTCCATTGAAAATCATCAATATACAATTGCTTTGAACCACTTAAAAGTGACAGAAATGCCCATATTTTCTGTCATAACAACAAAATAAACACTAATAAAATAGGACTTCATAAAGAGTTGAGATTTCAGAGAGGCCTCTGAATTTTTTCTCTAGTAAGTTTCAGGATAAACTGTATTCAACCAAAAGAAAAGTTCTAATTCTAAAAGAAAAAGAAAAAAATATAGTTTCAGGGTCCTTGTATCATGTGACTGTTCTTTGTGCCCTCATTTTACTCTGTGCTCAAATTTTTTTAAATCCCCATTTTAAAAACCTATGCATATTTTATGAATTGAGCCTAAATGTCCCATCATCACAAATTCCTAAGACTCTTTCTGCTCAGGAACTGATCATTAGTGAATTCATTTTGTATTCTAGTGGTTGTCAAAGGCCGTTCTAAAGGTGTTACATTGAGTTTTGACATTAATTGATGAACACTTAAGCTCATCATAACTCTGCTGGGATTCAGAACAGCAGAAATTAGAAAGATGAATTTCAGAAGATGAATCCATTGAAAAGAAATGTGACTTCAGAGTCATTACTGTTGAATGCTTGGAGTTCCGTGACATCCACACAGAATGCAGCAAGGGCTCTGGCTGCAGTCAAGTACAGTGCTGGGGGCAGGGGGAGAAGGGTTATTCTGCATGTGTCAAGCAGAACTGAACCAAATCAACAATACGACTTCGCAGTCCTATGTCCTGGGCACACATGAGAACTAGGTCTGCCTTATTCTCTTAATGAGTTAAAGATGAACATCTCTAACAGGGGAAAAAACTATTTAGGTGGAAATCATAATGAGTTCTTATTTCTATTACTACCAAAGGATTTGTAGAAATGGAAAATGTCACTCTTAGGCTAAGAGACAGGAATCAGGGCCTTGGAATTCCATCAACTTTGACAAGCAAGTATTAAATACAGACATCGAGCTAGAAAGAAAATAGAGTAGTTTTCTTTGGCAGCAGTGGGTACTTGCTCAGCGGTGCTATTTGAATAACTCATTGGGAGCTCAGTAAGGTTAAAAATATTACAGAGCTTTCTGAAAACAGAAAAAGATGGTGAAATGATGATAAGATAGGTTGAAAATCAATACATATTCAAAATCCATAACCGCCGTCTCAACTTGGGACCAAACATTTCTGGGGTCACATTTCCAACATTGCATAAATAACTACCTCCATCATCCTGAAGTCCTTCTGATTTTTCCCCTTGCCTAAGGGAGAAAAGAAGCATCATGTCAAACAATTACAGGCCAGGTATGATGGTGCACACCTGTAATACCAACTACTCAGGAGGCTGGAGCAGAAGGATCACTTGAGCCCGGGAGTTTGCGGCTGCAGTGAGCTATGACTGTGGCTCTGCACTCCAACCTGGGCAACACAGTGAGACTCCACCCTGTCTCTTAAAAAAATTTTTTTTCGGTTTCCTCTAGCCTCTCCTAATGTCTGAAAAGCATTTTATACATTAGTCCTACCCTCCTGTTTCTAGAATCCCTACCCCTATTGATTTTTTTGCACAATAAAGGAACTAGAACTAAAACAGTAAAGCATCTAAGTAGATGGCTCATGTTACAAGTATAACATTTAGAATCATGGCTGGAGTGCAAGGAATTCACCATTTTTTTTGGTTGACTAAAAAATATGAAGCTAATTTTGTCTAATCTTACACCAGGAAGATGTGAGGGATTTGCCTTTTGTGCCATTCCCAGGATTTTGGTGTTCAGGGTCCCACCATAAATTCCTGAAAAGAATTAGAAACGACTTAGGGTATCAAACAGGTGCGAGTTCAATACAGGGTAGGTTGGATGAAATGAGGTGCTGAGCAAGTGTTGGAGCACAGATTAGCATCCATAACCGCCGTCTGAAAGGTCAGCAGATCATGTGATGCCCTGGTTGCTGTTGCTTAATGGTCCTCACTAGACAGCAACAAGAACAAACTGGGCACCCACTGGATCCTGATGTTGGTAATAGCTGATTGCTCTTTTGAAGGCTTATCATAGTCTCCAGATCTTATGATCTCAGGTTTTTGTATCCCTTCCCTTACCCCTTTCCCCGCCTGTGGCATCTTTTACCAAGTCTGTATGTATAAAAAGTAGAGATTTGAATATTTCTTGATCTGCAGTAAATGACCTATATCTCACTGTCTGGATTGAGGGGAATAGGAGGGAGGCCCTCAAAGTGCAGCAGAATAATGCAATGATCACAGAGGGGATAAAAGCATACCATTCATCATCAGTCTGAGTTCTTCATTTCAAAACACAGAAAACAATTGGCTAATTTAAGCAGAAAATTGATTAAAAGTGTAATTCTAAAAGTATACGTCAATTCACTCAATTTAATTATTTTACATTGTATTTATAAATCATATCACTCTATACTCCATAAATACATATAAATATAATTTGTCAATTTATAATAAAAGTAAAACACTAAAAAAATGTTTTTTTAATATACTGAATAGCTTACAGAATCGTCAGGAGGGCTGGAAAACCAGGTTTAGGAAACTGCCAGTGTGACATCCAAAATTATGTGACAAAAATGGTCTTCTGAAGACATCATTGTTATTACTGCCACACACTACACACTGTGGCAAACCAACACCACTAAATCTGGACCCTGGACATTGCCTCCCACAACACAACCACAACCACCTGGAAACCAGACCTTCCTACAAGTGTCACCACCAGAAGAAAATGTTCCTCCCAGTCCCCTCTTGCATCACCAGATCCCATTTCAGAGTCTGAGAGATATGCATCTTATTAATGAAGCTAAGGTCATTTGTCTCCACCCTGGATACAAAGGATTCCCAGAAAGCTAGAAGCCATTCTTTTCAGCAGGATGACTCTACCTACCACTAAGAATCATCAGGTGGGAAATTTCCCAATGTAGGAAGGGGTTTGGATATGAGTTGCCAAAACATAATAAGAAATGTCTTCTGAATTAATATTTTCAAATACTATCCTGATTCAATCATTTAAAACCATTTACTTGTCTTTTTATCTCAATGATTTATATTCTTTCAACTCAGTTGCTTGCTGTGTTCATAGATCTTTTATAAAGTGGGTGTATCAGTTAAAATTAGATTCAGCTACAAGTAACAAAGACACTAAAAATAACTGTGGTTTAGTAAGCTTCTTTTTCTCTCAAATTTGAGAAGTACAGATATAGTCCAACGTTGGAATGACATTTCATGGTAACAGAGACCCAGGCTCCTTCAGTCCTATTGCTCTGCCATGTATAGCTTCCATTTCCAAGGTAACTTCATGGTTTGAGATAGCTACTAAACCTACAACTATTATGTCCACATTGTAGCCATCAGTAAGAAGAAAAAGAAGAGAGTCATATTCTACCTCTTTAAGGACACTTCTAAGAAGATATACACAATACTTACACCAGTTTACATCCCACTGGGCAGAATTTAGCTACTTAGACATGTGGCCAGCATAGCTGCAAGGAAAGTTGAGAAATAGTCTTTATTCTAAGAGGCCAATTGCCCAGCTGAAAATTAAGAGTTCTACTACTACAGAAAATGAGGAAAATGGGTATTGAAGAATAACTACCAATCTTCGACATGATAAAGTACCTTTACGGCTGAAAGTATGGAATTACAGAGAAGTTAAGTTACCTGTCCAAGGTGTGGTGACAGGCAAATTCTCCAGTCTCCCAAGAAGTAAATCTCTTTGGCCCCCATGATCGTTACTATAAACTTTTTGGACATGCACCATCTAAATTTCAAGCATCGGAGTAGATCTCACTCTTTCCATGGTCCCTTCCTTAATTAAAAGAGCCTATCTTGGCTTCCTAAACTTTGCAGGACTCACTATTCTTCTTACTACTGTTGTAGAGGAATTCTAAAATGGTCCCCAATATCTCTGTCCCCTGGTGTATCTGCCCTGTAGAATCCTCTCTCCTAGCCATGATTGTTACATTATATAAGACTCTGTCTTAGCAAAGGAGAGATTCTCCTGCTGGTCTTGAAGAAGTGAGCTGCCATGTCATGAGAGGGCCACGTATCAAAGAACTGAGAATGGCCCCTAGTAGTTGAGAATAGCCCCCAACTGAGAGGCAGCAAGAAAAGGAGAACCTCAATCCTACAACTGTAAGGAACTGAATTCTGCTAACAGCTGTAGGAGTTTGGAAAATAACTTCAAGCTCCAAAAAGGAACACAGCCCAGCTGACACCTTGATTGAAGCCTTGTGAGACCTGAAACAGAGAACCTAGCTAAGCCACACCCAGACTTCTGCCCCATGGAAACTGTGGGATAATAAGTGGATACTGTTTTAAGCCACAAAGTTATGGTAATTTGTTATGCAGCAATAAAAAATTAATACCACTACAGCATTACTTGGTATTATTAAGAGAAAGAAAAGGGGGCAGATAGAAGTTACAACCAGTCAACTGGGTTTACTGCAGGCATAATGTCAGGGGCTCTACATACATTATTGTACCAATGTCTAATAGATTAGCGTATGGGAGGAAAACAAGGCTCAGAGAAGTTAAGCAATTTGTACAAAGCATAAAGTTAGAAGGCAGCAGAATTGACCAACCGGACCAAGCATTTTCTAGTACTTTTCAAATGATTGTTTAAATGAATAAAAAGTCCTTAAAGTAATAGACTCTAAACTTTTTGACAAAGTTACCCCATCAATAAAATTTTTTGAGTGCTTATCACTAATATTTGTTTGTTTATATTTGCTACATTATGTTTATAAATTAGAAATTTTCTTGCTTGAATAAACAGCTGATTTTCCGTCTGTGAGTTTCTTAATTGGTTTAGCCATTGGCTTTTTAAAAGGGAGAAAAAAAGAGTGAGGAGAGGAGGACGGAGGGAGGGAGGAACTGCAGGACAGAAGGAAGGGCAGTTGTGATTCAAGAGTGGAATGTCATTGAGGAGGAGCTTATGAGACAGAGGACTACATTTGAAAGCTAAAATAGCACAAGAAACATAAGCATTTCTTAAGTGTTTTCTATACTGTGTTTTATGGACCAAATGCAACATAGTACGTCGAGGAAAATTTCTACAAACTTCCCTGGGAACTGTTGTAGGAACATTGAAAGTCAAATGTGGACCCTGTTGTTTAGATTAAAGCATAAGTAGTCCTATTACAAGAGCTCCTGGTGACTGCATAAAAATTGTTGTGCCCCTTCCCACAGTTGGATTTTATAGTATGGTGATTAAACTTTTTGAAGCGCTGGTATTCTGGTTTACATCCTCCTGATTGATTTGATTCTCTCTTTTGTCTTGTTTTTGATTTGTTCCAGAAATATTATTATGACTTGTGTTCATCATTTCAGAAGGCCTCGTTTGTGTAAATTTTCAGTCTCCCAATCTTGTTCCGGTAACATATCTCATGTCTAATTAGTTTCAGATATTTCAATAGCAGATGATAGTCTAGCTCAGACTAATTACAGCTGTTAATGCAAGATAATGATATAGTGGTAATAAAAATACCACATCTCTTTTCATATTTTGGAATTTACTATAAGCTCCTCTGGAGCTCAGAGAAGATCATGTTTTCATTGCTTATCCCTGAGACTAAAAGAAATGTCAGAAATCACATTTTGGTACACAATTAATATTTCTGTGCCCAGCTGGCTGTGTGGGCTTTCAGATTGCAAATCTAATCTGCTTTGCAAGCTTTCTACCTAATTCTTGGCTTTATCCCCAGATTAAATACTGAATGCTGTTTTAGCTGCTAATTTCTTTGGACAGGCCATCAGTATTGCAAAATAGTGACACCATTTTGCCTAGCAATCAATTTTCAAGTCACAGGTATAACTGCTATAGTTTGCACTAAATCAGTGAGAGAAAATATATCAATTAATCTCCCACTGTTCATATATCTCTTAAAGGTTCGGGGACAAGTAAAGTGAATAAATAATAAAGAGATTGACAACTGCTTATAAGAAGAGACAAAAGAGATTGGGAATTCTTTTGTATTTGTTTTTAATTTTAAAAGGCAAATGTAGACAAGATAACATAATTAAAACCTCTAAAATCAGAAAACCTGTGAATAGGTGGCCAAAGAGTTGTTCAAGAAATTCTAGAATATAGGCACATTCTGATCTGAAAGAGGCAATTGAAAAGGAATGGAGATCATTGATAATCCCAGGTTAAAACTTGTCAAAGCACAGTACAAAATGTACTTAACATATACACTTATTATTCTATAGATGCTATGCAAATATGTAAGGATAGATGTCAGAAGTTTAAAATAGTTCGTTACGATTTCTTATGAGAAATAGACTGAGAAATGAGAACTGAATTTAGAAAACTAAAATTGGAAATTTACCAGGAGTGTAAATAAGCAAAACCCAGTCCCCATTGTCACAAACTGCTCTGCTCTGGAAGAAAAAAGCAAAGATCCTAAAAGATTTAGTGTAAATAACTGCTGAAAACCCTGCTCTGTGCCCCCATATCAATTAAAAGTGACTGCAACCTGCTTGCTTCCTAATCCCAGGTTGTTAAAACCCATCCCCAAACCACCCATGCTCTAAACCTAATTCCAATCCTGGACCGATAAAAAAAGTCAGAGTTTTTTCAAGATACGGTTGAGACTCTGTTCTTAGTTCTCTCCCTTGTCTGGCAATAACGTGAATAAACCAACCTGTTTGTTAGACACAGGTTTTCCCAGTGATCTTTAAGAGGTCCATAGCACTTATTACCCTTCATTCTTCCTATTTTTTTTTTTTTTTGTATTTTTTCTGGGCTTCTTACATTGAGGATTAAAACAAAATCAATGCAACATTGGCTTACCATTGTGCCAATTATTCTCATCTACAAAACACTCCTGCTACAGTCCTAGTGAGCAGCTGAATGTTCACCCTGCGTGTCTTTCTCTCCCTTCATTCTCCACCTCCGCCAAGCATCTTCCCAGAACTGTGAAGCATGGTTCCTACACAACATGCACAAGCCACTCAAAATTTCCACCACCCTCCTCCTTAATGTCAGAGCCTTGCAAAGTTTTTCTTCTTTTCCTCATGGTGTCTCCTGATCCTAGAAAAATTGTATAAATACTAAGAAAAACTACTGGATCAAAGTTTAGGACAAGTCCTATCCTAAATTCTCATTGCTATGCAGACTTCTTTTCTCAATACCTCCATTTGGACGACTATACTTGTGGTGTGGAGAATGAACAGATGTATGCGTACAGGTCTCGTAACTCCAGGTCACATGTGCACAGGTTCAGTAAAGTACTACTAAACACACACACACACACAGAAACATGACACCAATTTCAAAATTACTGAAAACCTTGTGTGTCTTGAAAACCAGAAAGAGATCTCTGTACCTAATCTACAGAAATGCTCATTTAAATCTTTACTTCTTTCATATGTCACAGTTGCTCCTGGGACTCTCTCTGAAACTTCTTCTACCCCTAGCCCACCTCATTATCTGTCTTCTTCTTCTTCTTCTCCTCTCTGTAGAGTCCTTTATTAATTATGTAAAATGTTTTTGGGGGGCTGAGCATGGCCGTGTTCCAACAAAACTTTATATACAGACCCTGAAATTGGAAATTCATGTAATTCTTACCTATCACAAAATACTATTCTTTTAATTTTTTCCCCAACCATTAAAAACTGTAAAAATCATTCAAAAACTCATAGTCCATGAGCTGTGCAAAAACAGGCATTTGGCCCTGCTTTTCCAACCATTGATCTAAAGCTTTCATTTGGCCAAAAAGCTAGAAAGGGAACCTGTTTGGTATTGACCCCGGATCTATTTATTCCTGGGCCCAACCTTATCCTCTGACTTTTCTTGCCTCTGTATCTCCGCATTTCTCATGGTGGGGCTTTCTCTTGCAGTCCTTTCATCTACAGCTGAGACACAACGATCTCTGGATACCCGTTCTTGGTTGCTGGCACTCTATCAAAGTAGTGTGTGTCATGTCAGGGGAAGGCAGCCGATACGCTCCCTGTGGGCTAGCAAGGTGAGTGTAGCCTGGAGAAACAACCGGTAGCTCAGGGATCTCCTATGTAAACTGGGTTAGAATCCACTCCAGAGACAGTAATAGGGAGGAGTAATTCCCACTTCCAGCTGAAGAACAAAAGGTGAAAGACCTCCATTGACTGACTATACCAAAGCACAGAGGTTTGATAAATATCTGTCTTTGTTTTTATCACGTTCCAGTGACTGGACACAACAGCCAGAAAGTACTTACACCAAGCCCAAGCGGGGGAGTGAGAATGCTCACCTCTCAAGTCAGGTACCAGAACTGAGCAGAGAGGAGGCCTAGAATGGAAGAGGGACCAAGCCAGACCCTCCATCTTCCCTGCCCTCGGCTGGGAGCCACACATGCTCCTGTGACCCATCGCTGCCCCGATCTGGGTCTTCCGCCATTAAGGCTCAATGGCATGTTTGGTACCAGCAGGGGTCCAGGTGTCTTCCCAGGCCCTTCAGACCAGAACAAATGATTGTTTTCCTGACTTCATGGTGATGGGAACATCTTCCACATCTCAGAGGACTGCACTCTGAAGCTTATGCCTGATTTCAGGGGACAGCTGTGGATGGAGCTGCAGCCAGAGCAGTTCCAGGAGGGCTTCTTTCTGATCTGTGGCCAAGTTTGCTCGTAGCACTGGAACAAAGTCAGGAGGCATTGGTGCCAGAGCATGGGAAGCTTGCAATTTTCTGTCCAGAACCCCAGGAAATGGAAGACCAGGGCGCCCAGCACTTGGTAGGGCAGCGTGTACTTCTTAACCAGCAGCAGTCACAGGAAGATGCTGTTGGCACCATTGTATTTCACCTCAGCAACTTTCAGTGCAACACAGGGATGGAGCCCTTAGTGATAGTGCTACCCACAATGATGGTTTCCTGGAGGGTACAAGTGCCCAACTTGTACAGTGGTGTCAGGATTCCTTAGAGCCAAGTTCCAGGCTTGAACAGGGCTTTCCTGAGTGCCATGTAGAGGTGGAAGTGGAGTTGTTCGTATTTGGCAATGTCATCTTGCACCTGGCAGTAGGGTTCTTGTTCCTAAACATCTCAATGGCACACTCACCCTCAGGGTCCACGACCAACTCTGCATGGTGGCCCATTCTTGTCGTTGTGTCTGTCTTCCCCAGGGTGGGTTACTCCTTGTCCTTGTCATCTGATCTATCCTGGGGCACTCCTGGACCCAGCCACGTGGTGTGCTCCTGAGATGCCGCAGGCCTACCCCCAGTCCCATGCTCAGCCTGGAGCTCCTCCTGTTGCTGCCCTGCTTGCTGCAAAATTCATCGCCTCAGCCAAGGACCCCACATACTCTTCTTCCTCTTCTGGGGATCCGGGACTCTGCCGCTTTTCCCAGGCCCCTGCTCGCACTTTGTCCCCAGCCAGGATCTGTTTGGCCAGGGGCACATGTTTTTCCTGACCCTTGGCCACATGGCCTGCCTTGAATTTAGTCATTTCTCTTGAAAAAGTAGCCGGGAATGTTCACCCATGGGGACACAGGAGTGGTCACAGTGCGTTTATGTAAAGTGTTTAATGTGCAGCAGAATCACCGGGGGGGCGGGGGAGGTCTGTTAAAACAGAAATTGGTGGGCTCCATCCCAGAGTTTCTGATTCAGGAGGGCTGGAATGGCACCCAAGAATTTGCATTGCTGCAGGTTCTGGGTGCTGTTAATGGTTCAGGGATCAGTCTTTGAGAACAGCTGATATAGGATATCTTAGCCTCTCTGATTGAGTCCTCCTTTTTTCCTTCTGTCTTCTTCTTCCTTTTTTTTTTTTTTTTTCCTTGAGACAGGGTCTCACTTTCTCTCCCAGGCTAGAGTACAGTTGCACAGTCATAGTTCACAGTAGCCTCCAACTCCTGGGGTCAAGCATCCTCTTGCCTCAGCCTCCCAAGTAGCTGGGAACTACAGACATTCAACACCATGATGGCTATTTTTTTTTTTTTTTTTTGTAGAGACGAAGTCTGGCTATGTTGCTCAGGCTGGTCTCCAACTCCTGGCCTCAAGCAATTCTCCTGCTTTGTCCTCCCAAACTGTTTGGATTATTGATGCAAGCCACTGTGCCAGGTCTCTGTCTTTATAATTCCATCTCCCACTTTCCATTCTTACAATTCTCTGCCACAGAAATGCCAAAAATACAAACCTGAAAGATAATTATCTAAGTCAACTTGAACTGCCATAACAAAATACTATGGACTGGGTGGTTTAAATAACAGAAATTTTTTTTCTCACAATTCTGGAGACTAGGAAGTCCAAGATCAAGGTGCTACTCTATTCAGTTCCCCAGTGAGGGCTCGCTTCCAGGTTTGAAGACTATTGCCTTCTCACTGTGTCCTCACATGGCAGAGAGAGAGAGTTTGAGTCTCTCTTCCTCTTCTTATAAAGCGACTAACCCCTCATGGAGGTCCCATTCTGATGATCTCATCTAAACCTAATTACCTCCCAAAGCCCCCACCTCCAAGTGCCATCATAGTGAGGGTTAGAGCTTCGACATATGAATTT